>QKMX01365779.1:6580-16672 GCA_003401595.1 Venustaconcha ellipsiformis | reverse complement strand
AAGTTGAGGAGGGGTTTACCATAACCATATACCACACACACCTCTGAAGCTTCTGTATAATGGAAGACATGAAAAGAAAATCATATTTACCCTGGCAACTCTTTTGTTTTTTTCAATGAGATCCTTCTTCCAAGGTGGCATGGGCCGAGATTTAGGTTTCTCTCCCTTGTCATCTTTGCTTTTCCTTTAAGAAAATATGCACAAATGTACTACAAAGTAAGTTTCAACTTTTGTATCATACAGTTTACATGTACTTCAGATACAAAGTAAGTGTCATCTTATGTGTCATACAGTTTACATGCACTACAGATACAAAGTGTTTTATATAAATATTTATGTAAATTCATACAGTTTACATGTACTACAAAGTCAGTGTCAGTCTTATGTAAGTGTAATTTACATGTACTACAGATACAAAGTAAGTGTTGGCCTTATATAAGTGTCATACAGTTTACATGTACTATAGATACAAAGGAGGTGTTGGTCTTATGTAAGTGTCATACAGTTTACATGTACTATAGATACAAAGTAAGTGTCAGTCTTGTGTAAGTGTCACACAGTTTACATGTACTACAGATACAAAGTAAGTGGCGGTCTTATGTAAGTGTCATATGGGTTATACAAATCTGCAGTGCCTCCTTAGTTAGCATGCAAGACTCATAACTGAAAGGATGCGGGTTCAAATCATACCACTGGACCAGCTCGGATCAAATACAATGGTGTTACCAAGCATCTTTACTCCAACTGCCTCTGCACTAAATAACCTACTTGTGCTGTTGAGCCATAAAGCACCAGACCAAACCAAACCAATCATGGAGTTTTCCCCATGTTAGAAAGGCATATACCCTTAAAATCTAATTCTACCCTAAGACTCTGACCCTCAGGTGGGATCTGCCAATGGATGTCACGAGATACAAGACACCAGAATTGCTACTCACAAGGATCTAAAATACCAAGTGGAATGTTGGGCAGGTATATCTGATTCAAGGCTCTTGTCAAGATTTTACAGAACCTGAAATGTACTTTTTCTTAATTTTATGGCAGTCTATTATCTTTCTCACTAATGTACATAAGAAACTGCATCCCATCATACCACATCTGCCCTGTTAACCTACACCTGTTAACAGCAAACCTATATCTTGCTGTCACGAACTGTTATCATGGTCTAAAGTGAATTCAACATGTACTAAATAAATAATTACTGTGAAAAATACTGACTGACCTGTTGATGGATGGTGCAATGTCAACTATGTTCGATAAGATAAGGCTAAATTTCTATACAAAATGAATTTTAAATGCTCATTCAATTATAATTTTATGGACATTTAACAACTAAGTACTTTCTCAGATAGCTTTGTGTATTATGACTCTTGGGGATGGGCTACAAAGAGCAAATGTTCACCAACCTTTATGTTTTATTAAGTGGTTTTTGATCACTTGGACCTTTAAGTAAAATATCACTTTTGCAAAAGTTAAATACTCCATAAAAAGCAACATTTCACAAGTGATCATCCTGATGACTTGGCTGTTGACTGAGAGGACAGGGTGTACTCCTAAGAGCACCACCTATGCAAGGCAGGGTGCAGTGTCCTAATAAAAGAGGCTGGGGAAAACACTGTCATTTAATCAAAGCAAATGTCACATAGAGTGTAAACTGAGGTCAGATTAAAAAGGCTACAGTGTATGGACTTATTCAGCAGTATGAAAAACAATAAATGCTTATACATATGTAACCCGATTGTGAACATGGTAAACCCAGATCTATCATTACATAATGTGCTGAAAGATCAGGGTCTTGAATATTCAATTTTAAATATGATATCAAGCAAATATCACAGACTCTCATCGGTCAGATGTAAAATCAGATCTGAACCCATAATTGTATTCTGTTAGTTTTTTTATAAACTAAAAATCAGGCTCAAAACAAATTTAATCAGGCTTCCTCAATATTTAATCTAGACTTGGAAATTTAACTCTTATCAGTCTTTCAATGGTCAGAATATTTTCAAGTAAAACTTTGGGCTCAAATGTAGTTTTATGATAGTGGGACCAGATATTTTACTCATGATGGTTCACCTACAAGTACAGGTATTTTAATACTTATTAAAGTTAAGAAAAAAAAAGTTCTGAAATTCTAGCTTGATTCTATTTAAAGTAATAGACTTTAAATTTGTTGCACTTCAAGCCTGACTTGGAGTTTCTTGCAAAAATGTTCCAAGATTACAACATTTGGGCCTACACCGTTTTCCACCATGATTCATGTTACACAGGGTCAATACTGTACATTATTCATCATCTATTTCTTTATTTCACAGGTTTAAAAGTGGCAGCATACTTATGCTCACTTTTTTCAAACACTAGTGAGTTGATGGTTTTCATACATGTCTGTCATTACAGCAAGACTCCAGAAGTCTGACTTCAAAATCTGACTAAAAAAGCGAGACAGAATCTAGATCTTTGCATGTCTAATCAACAATTTTCTTTTTTATTGTTTGCTTTTTAAAAAAATAGAAAATCGCTCTAAAAAGAGGGTAAAAATTCACAATAGTTCATGAAGCATCACATATATGGTTTTTGTCAAGATTGGACATTGATTAACAGTCAACAAGAATTTACTCCCGTAATAAGGAAATTTATTAAAATTGATTTATCACAAGTTTATTTTAAATAAGAATAATTTTATACATCTGAGATTAAATGCATCTCCTTTATATTGCACAACTTTAAGGTACAAATTTGTATGTGCATAAGCAGTGCAATTTCTACATTTATTACACATGCATAAAAGATGTATATTCTTCCAGATGAGATTCCATATTTTGTAAACATGCAAACATTTAGGTTAAGACAGAACCCATATGCTATCATGTATGTGCAGATTTTTACATGGTAAACTTGAATCACGTTTCACTTTACAAAGCACTACTAACAAGTAATCACCTTTATTTGTTTTCAGGAAATGTATATAAAATAGTTAGAACATTTCCTGCTTAACGTGTTTATAGGGACATTTACTTTGTACAACTTTTATAGAGAAAAAAAAAATCTCTCTCAAGCAAGGCTGAATGTAAATTTGATAACTGACACCAGACAGCATATTCCATATGCTGATGTACATTATTGTCATTTATTACTTTGAAATGTAGGCAATTTGTTTCATTTATGGCAGATGAGAATGTTTACTTTGTTTTAACTCCAAAGGTCATCTAATTATTTCTCAAGTGCTATAGGTAATGAAACTTTTGAAGTATGATTTCATGAAAACAGCAGTCACAACTGACATCAAACAGCAGTCTGAAGATGGAAATGTCAGTAAATTCAATGATCTCAAATCATTTTCACAGTAAATCACCTCTCAAAGTTACATGAACAGCAATCCCTCAAAATAATGCCATTAATTATAACACAGCTCCTGAGTACAGTCACTGATCCTATTTGATTATAAGGCAGACTCACTGTACGCCAGTATCCTTCTATGTGCAACATTACAATGAGGGAGTATTGTTATCATGTACTTCATTACAATACAACCCCAATATATGGCAGTATACTGAATGACTCCAAATGGACAGTGCTATAATAAGAGAGTACTATATAACAGAATTAAACGTTATTTTAACTTACTATTCATTCTTCCAGGATAGAAACCATAAGTGAGCTTATATGATAATGTCTATTTTAAAAACAAAAACTATCCTCTTGTTTGTAACTTCAACCTGCAACAAGGTTGACCAGCCAATGGATTATTTTCACCTTAGCTAAATCAAATAAAGACTTCTGTTTGGTTATTCCAAGTGACGATATTATAGATATACCAACAGAGCTAAGTTTTGGAAATGGAGGGTAACATCTCAGTCACAACTGGGAGTCCTATTGTAATTACGTTTGGATACATATTTTTTTTTTAAAAATCCTACAGATGCAAGGAAATCATTACAAATATGAAAATGTGATTCTTGACTTTCACTCCCAGCTCCCCAATTATGGGTTCAGGAATGTCCAATTGGCACTGTTGCATTTAGTGCAATTAATGCAACCATTTTACCCTGGGATGTGTCCCATGATGATGTTCCAGGTATGGGACAGTTTAAAAAAATGTGGTTTATACAAAAATATCACACAGTATCGTATGGATTTTGCCCTTGATTGCTTTTATCCTTGTTCTAAAGACCGGGGGGGGGGGGGAAGAGGTATTACCTAAACTTACTATGTATTATGTAGCAATGACTGTACTGATGTGCAATTAAACTTTATACACAGGCACATTTAGAGCTACTCGCCTACTGACCCTTCTCCTGGGAATGTATTGCAGATTAAAAAACTTGTCATCAATTCATCTTTGTGAACTGTCACACCAAAATAAATTCTTTGTACAATCAGTGTAGATCAAGTTCTGGTTGCTAAGAAAATTGTCAGATACAGATAAAAATGCACACATGGACAAATGAAATCCCAAATCACAATATATTATTTGCCAAAATGTGGATATAAAACTGGAAAATCTTGGAACAAAATTACAGACCATAAGAGCATGCTGGGGGTAGCAGGAATTCTGTTCAAACTGTAGAATACTATGCCAACAGGTTAGTAAATAGGTAAAATTGAAATTTTTTAAATTCAACCTCCTCAGCAATGTCAAAAAAGTGGAGATAGCAGAGGGTAGGGGTGGGGTGGGGGCAATATCAAATGACAGCAGCTTAGCATCTCCTTTGGTTCTTCAATGACAACTCCCATTCTGTTTATTTCTAACTTCCTGCCACCTCAATGCCCTAACCGCATGGGTTATGGCATAAAATCTGTTAGATATGCTGTGTCTCCTGCTGAGATTGGACAAAGTTTGGGGGAAAAATATTTGAAAATTGTGACAGATTTAACTTGTAAACCCTTTCAAGGAAAATCAAGTCATCTGTCTCCTGAACATATTTTCCATAGAGAACAAGTCTGGTGTATATTGCCTTAGGGGGCATGCACGTGCACAAACACACACACACACACACACACACAGAGTAATGGACAGACAACAGACAGATGGTAGATATTACAATATTCCAAATGTGAAAACATGGGGAAATTTATTTATAATAGGCCAAATTCATGTCCAGATTATTTGTCAATATTTCATAAAAAAATCCATTCTTATCTTGTTATATAAAACAAATAGGTCCTTTATTAGACTGTATGAGTTAGAAAAAGTATTAATATTAAACTCTAAAACAATCTCTCGGCAACTGGGCATCAGCAGTTACAATATTAATTAAACTTAATTGAACAGTGGAAACATTTGTTCCTCTGATTTTCTGTGCCTGTGACTTAAGTTTATCACTATGAAAAGGTCTACTACCACACATACAATTTTCAGGTCCCTAGTCTCCATTTCCTCAGCATAGTATTAAAACCCCAAAGAAAATGCTCTTTTCGTGCCAAATAGTCTTCCCTCTTAAAATAAGCATAAACTTTCATACATTCCAAATAGTTTCCCCTCTTAAAATAAGCATAAAAAGCCTACATTCATTCCAAATAGTTTTCAGATGCCTTTAAATATGTTACATTTTTGAGCACAAACACATAACCAGTTTAATGAATAGCACACAATCAAATTAGGCTTGGCAAATGCTTCTCTGGTTTTCAGCCTTTTAAGGACAAAAAATGGGGAACCAAAATTTGTCATCTGCCGTGTGTGAGTCAGCATCGTGAACACAAAGAGAATTAGAAAGCTCCCTCTAATAAATTATTGGCAACTGACAATTTCTTCTCATTCCACACAAAGAGAAGAAAATACTGGAAATCATGTATAAACCATGCATTCAACTATGAAAAGAATAAAAACCCAGCCAAAGCCACTAAACATCTCAAAATCTATTGCTAGCACTGAGATTTAAACATATCATTCTTACTGTTTGGCATGTATCAGGAATTAAAATTACAGTAGTAAAACTTTGAGTTTTCCTTAAAGGATCTGCCTTCTCTCCAAAGGAATCCTGACTATTTATTTGTGTAATTCAACTTTTTTTCAGTACATGCATCACAAGCATAATACTTAGTGTAAACCTGACAAAAGTTGAGTGTTATATGATGGCAGATCTAGGTCTGTGCGGTTTTGCAGTTGGACTCATAAGCAAGTACATACAGTATCATGCCTCACAGATGATGCACAAAGGTAACAAAATTCAAATTGAGTCTGTGATTGAGTTTCCAAAAACAATCTGAAACTATCATTATATAGTTACAAGTAAAAATAAAATCTCAAGTTCAAGCTCAAAAGAATTATTATTCCATGACAGGGTCTAGAAAGTTTGCTCTATTTTTAAATCATTGTAAAACAGATTAGACCCCAATCTGCCAGCATAATTATGCACAAACAAATAGGGTTCTATGAATCTTACAACTGGGTACACATTACACATAGATTAAGTAATTTAAATTGGAAACTGTCCATCTACCTATTACACCTATAACTTGGTAACTCCCACACATCAGGGTCCAAAAACATAGACCACAATATAAGCGAGGGCGCAAGTTACTGAGAAACCTAAAAAAATCCACCAGACATCCAGATAACTGCATGGTTTGGTGGTGGGGATTGGGTTGTTTAATGACTGAATCATCATTTCATAATAACGCTGAGAATAACTGTCAATAAAGCACATTTTCTGATTAAGTTGTTCGTTATTCCGTATAAATTACATTTCAAAATGCCAAACATCTGAAAGATTGATAACATGATTCCAACTGGTTTCNACAACCAACATGGTTTGCATAAACATTCGTGTGTTCCATCATGGCTTTTTGTTTTGTTGATTAGTCTCATTCCCAGAGTAGTGTACACAGTATTTTGCAAACAAGGAGTCTACGAAGCAGGAAACCAGACTAGCTGTTGATAAACTATTAAAAAAGATTCTTGTTTATAAAAAAAACACATTTCATGAGACTCAGACAAATGTATATGTCGAAAACTCAATTTTTGAATTGTTCAATTTGTAAAATATTGATGCTGCGATTTCATTGCCAGTAACAGTGAAACTTCTTATCATTGAGGATATCTCTGTGCAAATTCAGGAATTCTCTGAAACTCGTTTTCCTGACAATGGTCCATTTCTGTGAAACAAAGCTCTTTATTTTACTAAATACTCATTTCACTTGGTTGCCTTGATATCTTAAATCAATCATGATTGAGTAGGTTAAATTAAGGTAGTTTAATTAGTGACATATACAATAACATTTATAACTTGCTCAATTGATCAATTTAAATGAGCTACACAACATGTGACTCGGGACACATGGTTCTAAAGCATGTACGATTTATAACTTTTTTGGTTTATTCCATCTCCTTTATTTGATTCAAAAGATATAATTAACATGATAATAAAAAATGGGCCTGCTTTTTAATCTAGTGCAACAATAAAACAAATGCTTCCGCTAGTCTAGGTTCTCAGAGAAATGCTCTCGGACATAGCTGTTATGGTAGATTGACACATTTTACATTTAATTACAATAGGACACATTGCATTTATGATGATTACACTTAAATGGAACTAAATGATAGAAACAGAACAAAAATTTCAACTGAGAAATTTTTTTTATTTAAATATTTATTTATTATTAAATCACTGCCTCCACTAGAAATAAGCAACATTTTCATTGATTGAAATTTCCTTGAATATTGTTAATTATGGTGTACAAAGCATGTTGTTTGAAAAGAAAATGTAGTAAATTTTATGACTTCTTTTTAAAGTTGATATTTCATAGTGTTGATTTAAACTTCCAGGTCCTATCTACCGTTTTTGATGATAAAATGAGCGATATATCAAAGTTTCCATTGCCAATTTTAATCGCGATTTTCTTCAAGTTCAACATTATAAGGATCAGTTTTTGGGTATTTTCTGGTTCAAAAAATGGGATCCACACATGACCCTGCATTATAAGTGGGTTCACAAGTTATCAGGGTGAGAGTTATCGAGGGAGTGGTGTATTGCTAAATGGCCCATGCTGCACTGAAAAGATCCTTGTATGACATTTGAGAAAACATAACTCTTTGCTCGACAAATATATTTTTATATTACCTGTAGAAAAGTTTACATCAAATATGAAGAAAAACAGTGTCCTCTTGATGGACTTCAATCCTAACTGTGTAGAAGTAACCACTAGCCTTTTAAACACAAAGTTGCATGGCACTGAACTTGAACCTGAACATTTTGAGGAATTTCACAGCAAATACAAAATTTATCAGTAAAACTTTAGTGAAAATGTTAAGAATAATGTTTAGCTTCACAGTGAAATACTCTTGTAAACATATTGATAATAATTATAGAAATAAGTGACACTGTAATTAAGGGGACAAAAGTGACTTCACCCAATACCAAAACTCTTGTGGTTGACGAACTACTGTAAATCATGAAAGATTCAAACCTGCTCTTTGCAAGAAATATTATCAACAAAATTTTAAAATAGAAATACATTACTGCAATGCATTCATTTAAATAGCAAAAATTAATGTTAAATTTACAATTATTCTTCAACATTTAACTTGAGCTTTTAAAATCTGATATACCATTTTGAAAAGAAAATAATTTAAAATTACAATTCTCGGCTTCCAATAACCCAAAAGTTAAATATTAACATTTTCATCTCTAATTCACATTAGAGGATACAACCATGAGGAAAAGCAAAATGTACATCAGATGATAATTAACATCCTCCATTATTTGGGTTAACAAAAGTAAACTCAAATTGTTTATTAAAATTTCAGTTACATGCGTCATTACATGATCAAAAACTATATAAAAGTGACATTGAAGAAACATGATCCTTTAAGGATACCATCATTATATCCAAATTTTCTCAGATCACTGTGAAAACATAAAGCTATGACTTTTATGAAAATTTCAAATCCTTTTTTTTCAGTCATGACATAATGTTTATGAAGGATCCTATCAAGAAGCCCACTGTTATGATTATATTTTCAAAAGGAGACAAACCTGATGTTGCTTCCTGGCATTTCTTTTTAAAAAAATCCTGTCTGGAATTACCTTAAAGCAAGGGTATCCATGATAACAATGTATTATATCTATCAAAATTTTTGGAAGGTGGTTCAAAATAATGTACAAAATGTGTAAGAATGTGGTTCTAAACAACATACCCCAGTCAAATGTAACACTAATTAAATCTGCACTAGAGATGCAACACATGGCCTACCAGTATTATAATCAAAAGTTAAAGACAGTGAGTAAATACAATACAAATACCTAAACATGTATATGTCAACATATCTTATAAAATTCCACTTTCTTTACAAAGGTTAATATTAGACTATAAATGTGGCAAGAGAAAAAGCCAAGCAAAGGTGACTCCTTGATTAGCATGCTATACTTACAAGTGAAAGGGTGCAGGTTTGAATTATCAGACCAGCCTGGGTCAGCTACCAAGGTGTATCCTTGGGCAAGACAATTTACTCCAATTGCTTTGGCACTAAACAACCTAAGTGTTGCTGTACTATAAAGCACAAACCACGCACACCCACACCCCCAATGAGCTACATATATTTACAATGAGTACATTGCCAGGGTCTTGGGACAATTTGCTCTAATGGGCTTTATACCAATGGCCTGAGATTGCTCATTTAAATGACATCTGCCTAAAAGCTTGGGGTGAACTAATACATTTGTGCCATGTATCAATACGGTTCATGATACACATCCTGCAATAAGATACATATTGATACACATATGAACTTGATATGGTTTCCATCATTGGAAGATAGGTGGTGCCCATCTGTGTTATGTCAATGTTCTTGGTTGTATTTCCAATATGTAGATTACAGATTAACATATAGTTATCATATATTTATATGCTATTCTCACTGATGACAAGATAACAAAAATACTTTCAGTCTACCTGTTGGTTGTCAGTGAGTTTTATTCAATGTTTTAGACTATTTAATGGTGGCTCCAGTTAACTCATTATAACCACAAGGCCCTTTGTTTTGCACTGCAGGAATACTTTGAAAACATTTTATTACCAATTTCATGTCTCTCTTTAACTTGGAAGACATCAAAATATTATCTTCAAAACAAAAGAAATAATGCAATTTCCTCA
>QKMX01365767.1:52381-67836 GCA_003401595.1 Venustaconcha ellipsiformis | reverse complement strand
AAGCGATTATGATCTAACAATGTACTGTTAAGATGATTTGTCAATACGGACAAAGAATTAATGTAATAATAAATTTCAGTGCATTGTATATCAACATTACGGCTTCCTTTTATGGGGCCTNNNAATTTCTCTACTCCAAACCAATGGTTGTATATACAAGTTTAAACAGCCAAGAATATTGCCAATTAAAAAAAATCGCCAGATGGTATATTTTGCTGCCAATAAGGAAAAAGAATATTGCACTTTGTGACACTAGTGAAGCCCTGCACAATTCTTTAATAAACTTTTACCTTATTTTTTTTTTACTTTTAAACTTTTAAGAAGATTACACTATTTTTTCGTGTATGAGAAAAATGCATGTAACATTTCAGGAGCTGCGCCATGATCTTCTATTTTTCACTCGTGACCTCTTCCCCAAAATGATTTTTTGCATGTACGAGAAAAATACATGTATATGAAATTTTGGGAGCCACACCATGACTGTGTTGTATCTGAATTCATGTTATAATGAAGCTTGCTATAGCAGGGTCACACTATTGTTTTATGAGCTGTACATATTGAATGTGTATAATGGTTGACATGCAGTTTTTGGTACTTGGTGATAAAGTTCAGCAGTTACATGCAGTTCTTATGAATATGGCAATGCCATTGGCTGTGTATCCATACTAAAGATAAACAACTGCAACCTTTGTCTCTATTCATTAAGTTCTTTACCACACATCAATAAAACTTAGTATATGGAGTCTATTCACATATGTGCTGTTTCTATATAAAACCTCCACCCACCCACCCACATAAAAGTTGAAAACACCTCTCCTTTTATGAAAATACACCAGGGGAAATTGTTTAAAACTCCTATAGAAATCACTAGTCTTCTAACCAGATTTAGTGTGCTTTACCATTAATTGACACCATTTTCCAACAAAATTGGCACTATGGTCCATTTTACCCAGAACTTTGCCATTTTACTGCATTTGTGTTGTGTAGATACATTTTGAGTCACATTAAAGAATAAACAAATATTGGGAGATGCTTTTTTGTCTGCTTAACAACTGTACTGTACATCAGTCAAATGACATCGACCGCTGTTTCAGTCAAATATTGAGACATAACTTTATCCACTAGAGTGACCTGTCTTTGAGTATATGCAGGAATAATTTATTTACCGTCATCCACAACTGTACTAATTTTATCCCTAGTTTCATTTTAGTGTTTTCACACCAGTCATCACAATTCCAGTGCCATAATTTATATGAAGAATACTTGTGACCAAAACTGCCATTGTGTTATGCTCAAGTTCAGTTTGGCAAATTTACCAAATCCCCTTGGACCACCTTAGCAAGAGTAGGAACATTAGACTTACATTCCTACATTTCGGATTGTGTTCAGTAATAACTGAATAAAATAGAACTTTTATTTCTTATTTAAACAATTTCTGTTGCTACTATATGACAATGTCTATGCCATATTATGGTTGTTTAAATGAGATATTTTATTAACATTTTTTAATATACAGGTAAATTAAGTGTTCAAGACATGTACACAAAATAAAGTTGATATTATGCCAGCTGGTTTGGAATGTGTTTGAGGGTATTTTTGTTTAACATTCCCCTTGCAGCAGTATTTACCCAAGAAGGATGTGCAAACATTTTATTGATCTGCTTGGTCTTTATTCTCATTACTCCCACCTAGCACAAGTTTTTCAGTCTCAGAACATTTGTGAAGTGTCCTTCTTGTGAAGTAGGAAAATTTGTTGCATGTCAAGAAAAAAAATATCTATGGTGCTTGTAGTGTTGAAAGTTCATTTTCACACTTTAAACTTCTAGTGTTTCTTTTAGAATTGAAATCCTTCAGTCATCTATTAATGTCAAATATTTCATCTCTGTGGCCGTCCTCTTTCCACCCACCAGTTTCATTGTAGAATTATGATTACAAGCAAGAGTCCATATTGCTCATTAATAAGTTGTATTGTTTTTGCTGTCTCGGGCAGCATTGAGGATGAAAAACGTAGTTTCATATTAGTAAATGAAACTTGATGACAAATATGATGCTACCTCATATTTGCTGTTAACAGAATGTAAGTACATTGAGAGCTAATCTGAAAGACTTGTTACATGGACAGAGGGACACTAAATATATCCACATAATCAGATATAATACTTTATTGAAAAACATTTAACCCTACAGTTTGTATAAAAGTGTAACAAAGTAGGAGTAAGAAGAGTTGCTGTAGAACCAGTCTTGAATGATCAAAAAAATCAATTTCTGAAGAGAGGTGGTGTCTGTAAAATATAAGCACATTGAGATTGTAGTCTCTCAAAAAAAGATTTTCTAACAGTAGTTATTCATTTCTTCATTGATTAGGTCAGATTCCGATGGTTTGACATGGACACCTTTGTGACATCAGTTTTAATCAAACATTAGAGTTGATTATTGTAGATTTTTTTGGATATAAAAAGTTGTAAGTAATTTTGTAAGAATATTTTTGGTAAGTAACAAAAGATAATAATCATACATTGTTTCCTAAGTTCAATTGTTTGGTAAAGACTTTGAACTTTTATCTCAGAGTTTGGCAAATCATCAGAAGTTCCAGCTGCAAAAAGCTCTTCAAGATTATTATTAGGTTAATGTCAATAAATAAATGTATACCACTTCCAACTACCTACTTTCCAGTTGACTTCTGGACCTATTTGCAAATTTCTTCTTTGAGAAAGTTCAGTCCATTTGAGATAATTAGCTTGACAAGTTTTAATTGACTCTTCATAACCATATCATTGTGATACAGAAAATACATGACAACTTTTAACAATATTTGTACCTGACTCTTTGGATTTGCTGCATATAATTTTGATGAAGAACAACCCAAAGTCATGTATTCTCAATCTGATTCCAATATCACTGTTGCTTGAGTGTTTTGATTTAATATTCCCTTCACTAACCAATGTTATCAATACTTCTTTCTCATATGGGGAATTTCCGTCATTTTTTAAAACTGCCATTGTAAAGCCTCTTTTAAAAAATCTGACACTTGACCAAAATGATTAAAAAAACTGCTGCCCTGCTTCTAGAAAAGTTGTCCAATCTCAAATTTTATGTCATCAGAATCCAAATAGTAATTTTTAGAAATGTAGTTTGCTTATTGCCCTCACCATGAAACTGCCCTTTTGCAAGTTGTGAACAACCACTTTGCTTTGGATATAGTATAAAGGGTACAGTCCCTACTATTTGACTTGTAGCGGCATTTGGCACAATATAGAGTCAGACTGTGATATATTACTTCATTATTTCCAGCATGTATTTGGTATTCATTATGCAACCTTACTATGGTTCAAGTTCGGCTTAGTTGATAGAACACAGATTGTGTCTGTAAATGGAAAACATTCTAGTCCAGTTGATTTTTGTGTGTTCCTCAAAGTTCTGAACTCTGCCCAATTCTCTTCATTCTTTATACTGAGCTGCTCTCAGTTATCATAGATTGACTTTGGTGACTCACCATTTGGCACATTGACGACTATCAAATATACAAATTTAGCTGCCCAACTGAAGTTGAGGATGCTATCATCAAACGTGTAGAGATACATTTTAAGATGTGAAGTCATGGATGGCTTATAACAAGCTGCAGATGAATAATTGTGAATTCATCCTGATCACCATGCAAAAGCTCTGATTTACATCTTTTACCTCAAACATCAGCAATAACAATATTGAATTCAGAAGACTGGACTATTGTAATTCACTTATATCTTGTACGTTTATGTATTCAACAATTGAAACTTCAGTAATGTAAAACCATTCTTTGCATCATCCTTATTGTATGAACTGAACACACTTCTCCCCTGCCCTGTAATGTTCACTGGCTACCTGTTTGATCCTGATTCAAACACACAATCTATTCACTGGGCTACATATCGTTGATTGGCTTCAGTCCAATTTACTTATTTAACCCTCAACCATGTATACACCCAATCAAGAAACATGCTTCTCTTGACACTTGCATTCTCATTGCTCCCACTGTTAAAATGAAGACATATGGACATCATTTGTTTGCCTATTAGGGCCCAGCTCAATGGATTGTGGAAAAAGTTGTCCATCAATCATTAAAACTGATTTTATTCAGGAATGCTCAATTTAAAACATTTGATGTACATGTGGTGATGTTATTATGTAAATATAAGCTCACTAAATGTGAGCATTGAACCAAACACTGCAAATGTTTTTGTCATACAAGGATCACATTCTTGCCAGTAGGGTATTTGCACCTTCAACTAGAAACAAAAGAGAGAGGTTACTGTTAAAATTGCACACAGCAACCTGCAAATGATCCATTCTTGTCATTGTCCTGTCAAAGTATACATAAATGAATCTGGTAGAAATTCCAGGCAAATGGGAAAATTGAACAAAAAAATGTATTGAATTTTCAAACTGATTATATTAAATTGTAACATTTCCATGTAAATTCTTGATAGTGCCTTACCAATCATGAAATCATTGTGTCCTTACAATCGTTAAAATACATTGATTAGTAGAAATAAATGTTGAACATGTTCCAAGACTTGTATTACATGAATGATTTTTATAATGCACATCCCAACATTCCAATTACTTTGTCCCAAGATTTAGAGTTGTTATGGTAGTTTGTACAAAAATCTGTCTGAAGAAAATTTTGGATGGCCTGACTGATGTAGCAACATTGCATCTAATGCTTTTGCTTTGGATAAGTTTGAAAATGAAAGATATTTAAGAATCTTTACTTCTGTTATTCATTGGTGATAATTATAAAGGTTATCATCTTGATTTACAGACATTATAGACATTGTAAAAGACCCCATATCTGGCGGGGATTACAAGCAGGAGGAGGATCCCAAGTTGTACCAGTCCATCAAAACTAAACGTGGACCCTTAAATGACAGCTGGATGGAGGAGTGCAAAAGAGCTATAAAGGACCCAAATAATAAGACTATCACTCTGATGACAGCATACAAACTGTGTAGAGTGGAATTTAAATACTGGGGCATGCAGACCAAGATAGAGAGATTTATTCATGACATTGGCAAGCCATTAGCTATCTAATACTATAAGAAAACTTTCAAGAAAGCTTAAATTACATTAGAGCAGGTTGTTTCTAAATCACCAATTATAACATTTTTTTTAATGCTTTTTTATTAATTAGGTTTAAATCATGTACCTTTTCTAAACATTTAGAAAACTTCTTACATCTACGTGGTATATAGGATAGATTATGAGTATTTCTATCCATTTCCAAATATATCACCAGCCTAGAGTTAATCTTTGGCATTATTGTATTGTATGTATTATCTTCATAAAATATGTATTTTTGAAAATGATGTGAGGAACATATCACAGGTTTAGGTGGAATGGTCTGTTAATAATGCATTGAACTTTTGTAATAAAGATTGAATGCTTGTTGAATTTACTTTTAATTTTAATTGTAGCTTTGCGTAAAACAATGTTACGTGCTCATCGGCAAGCTTGGTGCTGGCAGGATGAATATTATGGATTACAACTGAGTGATATTCGTCGACTAGAAAGAGAGACAGAACTTGCACTCAGAGAAAAAATGGCTGATGTCAATTTTGAGGATGAAACAGATTCCAAAAATAAGAAATATGCCAGTCAGGACAATATTGCCACACATGACAGTCACATTGATAGTATGCCAAAATCTTCAGCAATTAATTCACCCAGTGGGACAAACTATTCTGGGGATAAAATGTCATCTAGTACCAGTCTAAGCAAATGTTCTCCATCACATCATAATCCAGGTCTGAAAACTTCAGAGACATCAGGAAAAGAGAGAGCTATGTCTTTGAAAGGTGAGTATTTTGAATAGAAATGATGAAAATATTTTATCCAGCATAAGACAAATGGCAGAATGCAAGAAAGACGTAAGATAAACATACATGCAGTAAGTACAAAGTGCAGTTGAAGTAGATTCTGATAGGAGATTCGCGTTCCAGCATGAGATATTTTTATTGATATGACAAACATTTCCATGAAAAACTTTATAACCTACATCTTAAATTAGTTCAGAACTTTGTAAGTACAGTGCAAATCCGCTATAATGCGCTGCACGATAACATGAATTCGGATATAATGTGGTCAAGGCGTGGGTCCCAAACTTTCATATATTCATTCGCACATAAAAAGATATTTTTTGTTTAAAGTACGTGAAATAGTGTATAAAAAATTTATTATCATTTTGGGGAAGAGATTGAGTATGAAATTGAATATAATATTATCATGCATGGTTCCTGAAATTTTAAGTACATACATGTGTATTTTTCTTGTACCCGGAAAAATATTTTTTTTTAAAAGTACAAGAAATAGTGTGTAAAACATTTATTAATATTGTGGGGAAGAGCTCGTGTATGAATTTGAATATAATACAACTGTGGTTTGGCTTTTGAAATTAAACAATTTTACCAGGTTCTTGACTTGTTATGCCAAAATAAACATCAGAAGTGTTACTTATTACTGATCATTGAGTAAAGCCACTAAGTTGTTTTAGTGATTATCTTCTATTAATTCTGTATACAATCGTTACTCAAACACTAGATGTGTTTCTTCTTTAACTGTTATACAACCAAGGAGCAGACAATGTGGTGTTTGATAAAAGATTTTCACAATTTAATGGACATCAAAAAATGAAAGCCACCATGTTTGCTAGGCATGGCAGTGTTATTAAATGCAATCAGTTGAGCAGTAAATAACATCTGCATTATTCGCTGGAAATTGAAAGCATATGAAATTGTACATGTGTTCAGCATAAAAACTTTATGGCAGTTACTCCTGGCCATTGCACCTAGTTCTCTGGTTTCACATGTGTACGGTGTTTGCTTATGAATTAGTTAATTTCCTATTATTTTAAAAAATACTTTACTGTTGTGGAAAAGCAAGTTCACAAATGCATGTCGTTCTCTGCCCAAGTGAAATTGTACACCCTGTATCAACTAAAAAAAGGGAAAACAACAAACTCAGCTTGCCATCGATCTAGGAATTAGTGAGTCCACTCTGCGAGAGTGGAAGACAGAAAAAGAAAAGCTCTGTAGTCTACCTTACATTCTAAAAGATGAAACTGGTTTATAGTATAAAAGGATTAAGTCTGCTAATGACAAAAGCCTCGATTCAGCTTGTCCAGGCTCACACAAGCTCAGCTGATAGAGACTGCCAATTCATACCCAACTGAGCTTAAACAGTTGCAGGAGGTATGTTGATAAACAGCCAATCAAGTTCATAACTGCAACAAGACTGGTTTATGCTTTAAAATGTTACCTGATCGCACCCTGGCAACCAAGACTGATAATCGCAAGGAGAAGGCTGTAAGAAGAGGAAGGACCAAGTCACTTGTTTTGCGTCAACAAGTCTGGTAGCCACAAAGTCAGACCTGATGATTGGAAAATCAAAGTTTCCCAGATGTTTTCATCATGATAATATGACTGTCCATCCCTTTAAATACACTAACAGCAAGAATGCATGGATGAATAGCTCCATATTTGAAGACTAGTTCCATAAGATGTTCATTACAGCCATTTGGGCTTATTTGTGAAAACTTAAGCAGGAGGAAAACACTCATCCTGCTGACAAAGTGCCCTACCCACCCATCCCAGCAGAAAATCTTGTCAGTTGTGACAGCAAGATTAACGTCTCCTGTCTGCTGAAGAACACTACATCAAAAATCCAGCCACTGAACCAAGGCATCACTTTGATATTTAAGCAAAACTATCATCACGAAATGATCAAGTGGATGGTAACAGATAACAACTCCTCATTCAACACAATACTGGCATCACTCAACTTGAAAGAAGTTTGTCACCTTGGTGGGAAAGCCTGGGATGCTGTCTCAACACATTGCATTGAATGATGCTGGATAAAGGATCTTGGTCCAGCTTTTCCGTCATCTACACACCATGATAGTGACAACAAGGAGCTTGAATTCACAGGATTCACTGAAGACTGAACCTTTAGCCAAAGAAGAATATAAGCACAGTCATCATGATATACTCAACTGGTATTAAGCAGATGTCATTTGCCCCATTTATGAGCACATTGCAAATGTCAGTGGGAAGAATGAAGCTGCACAATGAGAGCCCTAAACCAGTGACGCTAATGATGACAGTGATGATGATGACAGCAACCCAACTCCCCACCAAAAGTGCCAGAAGCCGTAGAGCACCTAGAAGCCAGTTTGAAGTGGCTGGAAAATAAGATGTGAACAGCATCAAAACCCTTCAACTAAGAAGCATTCTTGTCTGTGCTAGAAGCCAACAGTTCACGGCAAAAAAGCAGACTCCATTAGACTGATTTTTTAAGAAATAATGAAATTTAAAATTATGGAGTCGTGCAAATTGACTTGCACTTTACACAATGATTAGTATACTATTTTTCACATTTTTCTTTTAATATTTATAGAATCAGAAATAAGTTTTATACATGCTGAAAGCATGTGTTTATTGTTAATTATTCCTGCTGTAGTCATTCGGATGAATAGGTGTACAAGTGTTAATTATTGGGAAGTTACAATGGATAAAGGCACACGGAAACAAGAAAATTTTAGCAGTATGAAATTTGTACACACACTGGTCATAGACCAAGGGTCATAGACCCTGGAACGTAATGAACCGTACATGTGCTTCATCTTTCTTAACCTAATTTTGCTGTTTTTCATTTTTCCCATTGATCTATGACAAAATTATTGAATAGTTTAAATATGTATGCAAGTTTTGCAGCGGATTTACATGCATTGTGGATTAACTGCATGCCACAAAGGTATATCAGACAGTAAGTGAACAGTGATAATACTCTGTTCATGCTACATATTAGACATTGAATTTAGACAATGATGTGTGACAAAATTATTGAATATTTTAAATCTGTGCAATTTTTCGATGGAATTACGTGCATTATGTACAAATTGCATGCCACAATGGCACATTAGGAAATGCTCCCATCACATTGTTAAGAATCTTAGCCTCGTATCTCGTGAATCCAGCCCTACCAAGAAAAAAATAGTCCTATCCTGTCTCCTTTGAATAGCCAAAGTTCAGTAACTCTTGCCCATTACCTCACCTTGATACCACCTGATGTGACCAGTTGTTAGCTTCACTGCTGTACTGAGCACATGTCATACAGTTATTCTCCGGCAATCCAGCTGTTCTCGTGTTACAGTGGGCCAATCCAACATTCATTTTTGATTAATTGTGTGGATTGATCAATCTACTACAGGTTGTATACATTATTTTACAATTTCTGCCAATTATTTAGTGTCACATTTTTAAACTTCATCTCTTCTGACTACTGTCCCTCCATGCTATTGTTGACCTTGTACAAGGTGATTGAGTTAGTGTCCCTTGACTTTGTTTGCTCTATGCTTGTCCGAGCTGGTTCTGCATGTAGTTGAAGACACCTCGCAGTAGCCAAGCTTAGGAGGAAATGGCCAGGATTGATCCTGTCAATGACCAGCATTGCTTACTATACCATGGCCAATACTTTGATGGGTTTGGCAAGTCTACTCTTGAAACAGTGTCACATGTGTGCAGTCCATGTCTCTCTAGCCTTATCATACCCTATCTTTCTGGACTACCCTGTTCAGATCATCATTGCTTTGGTGGAAGAATAGAGAATGTTCAGAGGCTGGCAGCTCAGGAACTGCCTCACCACCTTGCTGCTCAACCTACATAGGCATTTGGAACCACTCAGTCCCCATCAATGCATCAGCACAGATGATCTTCTCAGTTACATGCCCCAACATCTAAGAAGGAATCGTACTGAGGCAGTAATTAACCAATTTGAACTCACTTGATTTCCCTATTCCCTCAGAACAGGGGTGGATGGGTATCACAGAATTGTATAAATCCTTTCATTTATTAAATACATGTACTTGGGGTTTTGTTTTTTGTGTACAGGATACTTGAGGGTGAGTGATGTATATTGTACAGTATTTTGAAATAGTGAGTTCGGTTTATCCTATACTGCAGGTGTTTAGTGTTTTTGATGAGGTAAACCGAATACTTCCGGCACACTGACGATGTAGGGCTGCATTATCTGTGTATAAATGCCTCACTGTAAGACTGAGTCTTTACAGAACGTTTTGTCAGTGAACAGTATACTTAAGGACTTNCACATCTTCAGCTGTAGAGGTATGTGAGTTGTTTATTACTTTTTGTATAAATTATAACAATTGTACACGTGTTAATTTTTTAATTTTTTCTATGTAGCTTCAGTTTATGCTTTGCAATGTTGTGCTGATAATGTAATTTGTATAACTTAACATATATATAACATTACATTTTATCGTATATGCCAGTGTCATGCTGATTAGAGTTGATGAGGTACTAGCTGTAGAGCTGATCAAAGTAGTTGACCATAGCTGTAAAGTTGAACCATAGCAGCTATATAACTGATTGAACAATGTATATTTGAGTGAATACAGTTTACTGTAAGAGTAAAGTACATCACTTTTTACTAATTAAGTAAAACACATCATTCTTTTCATTGTGTGAATTTATTGTGAATCATTAACCTTTGTCCTTGTACTGTGYAAGGTCATTTACTTGTATTCACATTTATGTTACATTATTAGGTTCATGCAGTTTGTTAATTTGTCCAATATTTGGATCTTGTTCACACATATATTAATCATAATTCTTTTCTAATTCAAGTCATTCATAAATAAATATTATATTTGTATCACCATCAAAAGTGTTGTTATAAATCCGAAATCCAACCTGGTTATCTTGTTACAGAGGGTGGTGATCCAGGCTATTTGGATGAGCTTTGGGTTTTATTCACCAAATCACCCAAACTGTTCAGATTTTGCAGTTTCTATGTTGGTGTGACAATCTCTATATCAAATTATATATCATTCACATAGCTGGCAGATTGAGTCTTGGCTAATGCACTATCCAGGACAGGTCAAGTCCATGACACAGAAGGATTTCTTAACCCATTGGTCTTCACTTAGGGGATGCCCATTCTTTTTGTGACTGGGTGGAATCACGAGTTACCTTCATCTCTCCTGTTCTAGTCCCAAAAGCTTGAGTTGTGGTTGTTCTGTCAATCATTTGGGAGGAGTTGTGGGCCTTTGCCTACTCTCCCACTCCTAATATAAAAAATAATCCAGAATTTACAGGGTTTGAATTGAAAGATGATTCTGATATTGCACCTCAGGTGGGACAAGTCCTGAGTCACCAGTCTACTTGATCTAGCAATAGATCTCCTGAGGAAGATCCCGGCCAAACCGAATCTTTTTAGGCAACCATGATCATGGATGTTCCATCCCCATCCAGACTGTCATCTTATACACACTTGGATTGTATGAGGACAGCCTTGAAAGACAATCTAAATCTTTGTCTGTGGAAAGAATCTAGAGCAAGAAGGCCCTCAACCCTGAATGCTTGCAAGGGGGGAGTGATACATGATTAGAGACTGGTGCCAGATTCGTCACATCATCCCTTTGAGTGCCTCAATCTTTCATCTGGCTTTTTTTTTCTTTGGCTTTTTCAGATGAAACAGTTGACCCCTATAAAAAGCTTCCGATCTATGATATTGGACACAATTTGACATCATGGCTGATATGACATTAGGCATGGTAAAGAACTTTCAGATTTTTTTTTTTATCTAATTTTGATTTTCAATGATCAAAATCCTTAACCCTGTTTCCTAAATGGAATGTGTCCTGGGTTGGTTTAAAGGTTTAAAGGCTCAAACTTGCATCCCAGGTCAGGAGATCTCAGACTGTGCTGTTTGTGTCATTAGGAGATGGGGTTATCTATCAAATGGGGAATTCGGCTAATCATCCCCAGAAGGATACCCGAGGTAGAGGTCATATTCTCAGCCCCGCTCCTCTTGTTCTCCAAAACATAATGTGATTGTGTAATGTATTAAAGGGAGAAAGCAAAATTGAGTAAAGTGTTTCTCAGAATACTTACTCAATCACTTTACTTAAAAGCTCTCTCAACCACCCTGACATGCTTGCATTCTCATTAGCATCTGGCTCCACTAAAAACTGGTATCAAGGTGCAGGTAGTCCTACTTCCCTTTGTCTATTTAAAATTGACAGACTAAGACTATTTTCATCTTTTAGTATGGCTGGATTCGCGAGGTTGCAGGCTAATATTCCTAACTTAATGTAATTGGGTGAGTATTCTCAGAAAAACATAATTTACTTATAAATTTGCATTTTCTAGGAAATGCCAAAAGTTTACCCTAAGTTTTTGATTGTGAAGAAAATCCATCAAAATTAGGAAATGAAACATTGTTTTATTGCTTGTTTGATCCTCAGAAATGGCAGTTAGTGTTGGGAAATTTGAATCATCATTTAATTATCAACTTATAATAATAAATAACTCTGAAATAAGTTTTGTCAAGTGAAATTTGTTTTAGTCATATATTGAAATTCTGTTTCTTTAAGTATCATAAATGCGATATTCTGTCTCGCATTTCTGCTCAAAACATGATTTTTCTTATCAAGTGCTTCTTTAGTGATGACTTTCCAGTCAGGTAAGAATCGGTTAGAACAAAACTAAAGGCAGGATTTATATGTTCCATTGTCTATGGATCCTTCTGTTAAAACAATTTATTGCATTTGTTCATTTTCTGAGACTTGTGATGTATTGGAGGTAATAAACTTTGTTAAACTAATTAATATAATACAAAATCTAGTAGATGTTTACCTTGTGTTTATTACATAAAATTTTTTTAAACATAAATATAATTATGTGGTACTAGAAACCAGTTCTTGACTTCTTTTCCAATGCAGAATCAGGCAGTCAGAGTTTGTCAAACTGGAGAGTTCAGAGTTTGATGCACCTTCAAGAAGCAAGCAGTGATGAGGAATTTTATGATGCCCCAGGTTTGTAAATGCTTTGCACTCTAGCTGGAATAAAATTGTGTTCAGAGGAGTAAATTTGTCATGCATTGTCACAAGTGTAGATATAAGAATGTTCTGAGTTTCTCCAGATTTCTGGAATCACCAGGTCTTGATTAAATATTATGGTCATACTGCATTCAGTCTGATTATTAAGCTACTTCCAGTTTAATATAGTAGTTTCAGTGGCTAATACAGGAGTTTTGTGCCAAATGGATTCACTATGATGAAATAGGATATAATGAAAGCTATCACTTTTCTTTTTGAAAAACAGACAGAAGATTCTTTTGTACCAGAAATCTTGAATAAAACAGTTATTAAAATGAGATGTTGCATGGTCAGTGTGATTCTTCATAATCTTCTGTTATTACCTCACTTAAATCTTTTCTTCTATCTCATGAGTCATTCACGAGAGATTTATTGTCTCGCCTTCATGAGCATGTTAAAATGTGTATCACTTACTGGCAGTAGCAACAACAATATCAACATTAAAGCTTTGTTTTTTTTCAGGCTCTGCTCTTGCACCTTTCACCACAGTAAAAATTGAAAGGTTGCATATAAACATTGGCAATGTCATTAAAGGTGCACAAAAGATTGTTTTTTTTTTTTCATTTGCAAGTGGGTGTACTTTGTCCTGGCTTTTAGGCATGGCCATTAACTCTTCAAGATACTTGTCTTGCCAATCAACTATCTGCAGGCTTCTCATTGATCAAGACTACTTCATGCTATGACAGATCTTGAACCAAACAAATTGTAAAGAATTGAGGAACATTAGACTTATAATGCAGAATATTTAATTTGGTGAAAGTAATAACAACTAATAGTCTGATACAAATGGAAATACTTGGCATCTAGAGGCTGATTGCACTGAAAATAATGACATTGGTGGTATTGCCTAATACAGTGCTTGTGATAGTGTGACAGTTTAGCAAATGACTGTCAATAAATAAAAAAAGAAAATGTGCTGAATAAAAACAACCTTGGCTTTAGAATGACCAAAATGAAAAATAAAACTTCATTTTTTTAAAAGTTCTTTAACAGTTGAAAAGAATGCACTAATGATTTAGTTAAGTGCAAGTATTATTTCAAGTATTTTGTAAATGAATAACCACCTGCAAATAATTTAACATGTGAGCTAGTAGCCAAGTGAATACTTTCACAGTAAATGATGAAATCTGAGAATATCCCATCCTGCCCCAATTTAACACCATATAAAAGCTCCTGATATAAACAAGGAGACTATTTGCAGTGGCTAGTTTTAACTTCTCTCCCCACCTCCCAATAAAAGATAGAATGAAAAGTAGTAAATTGTGTATACACAAGTTCAGAGATTTAACTCCAAAATGTACAAAATATCCTGATCATGTATGTTCAAGTAAACATTGTAACAAGAGACAGCATACAAGTATATCAATCATTTGCTTTTATGTAAATTACACCTGTAATTATGGCCTGGCTAATGAACTGTGTACATAGTTTCTTCTCAGTCTTTGATTGCTTTAATTGAACAATCTGACAAAAATAAATTGATCTGTTGGACATCAATATGAAGCCATGTTCTATCGACTTTTTGAAAAACAAATAAAGCTAAAACTCTCATATTACTGAAAGAGCAAAATATTCCAAAAAATATTGTCACAAATGATAACTCTCACTGACATAAAAGGCAATGTTATTTCTGATAGAGTTTAATTTATATAAGTGGACCTGGAATTCCAAAGGTCACCAGAATATGAATTTTCTATGTGTCAGAAATCTATTGTTTGAGATCAGTTTTAATCGTATTGCATAACTGAAATTATTAAAGCATGTTAAGCAAATAAATTTTTTTTTCCTTAAAAGGTAATTGTGTAAATTTATAGTCAACCACGTGCGGACCTGTTGCTGGTCTTGATACAATCCATGGGTATTTTCCTGATTTCATGTTTTTTTTCATGTATTTTACTAAAAATCCTGTGGTGTCTGAAAACTTGACATTTGAGTTTATTCACCCTAAATTGTAACCAGTATTTGAGAAACCACAGTTGAAATCTATGCATGATTCGCTGTTTTGTTTTATGGCTTTCTTTCCTCTTGTACCCAGGAAATGCTGAAGCGGTGTTCTGTTCTGATTATGAACATTCTGATTTTGATTGTAAGTATTGTATTGGCTTGTAGAATTTACCTTTTTGCATATTTATAGATCTTATTTATCTATCTAACCATTTTAATTCTTGGCTTGTCTAACTGTATCCCGTTTTCACATTCTTTTTTAACATTTACAAAACGATCAGTAGTCACTATATCATAATTTTCTCAGGACCTTTCAAAGATTCACCTACAAATTGAATCTCAGCAAGTTGCTATTGATTTTCTACATCTTACTGGCTTGATGCTTCACTAACATCTAACAATATATTATTACAGGTGTTAGAATTTTTAGCCCTTAGAATTTATACCCCCAAATGAAAATGCTGCAGAGGAATTTTCACATGTGAATATTTACACCAATGTTTGATTGTTTATATTGAGGTATTTGCTAGTTCAGTGTTTATATAGAAAAAGCTATAACCCTGTGTGTGTGTGTGTG
>QKMX01365767.1:24879-35698 GCA_003401595.1 Venustaconcha ellipsiformis | reverse complement strand
TTCAAGGGTGTGGAAACTCTGCTCATGTCTATCCAGAAGATATCCAAGGGTGTTTCTCCCTGAGTGAAACTGGGCAGGTACGAGTCCGGTGAGAGCTGGAAGTCCCTGAACTCCTCTTCAAGTTGACACTGTTTGTCAGTTGCTGTAACCAGTCTGTCACTCAGCTGAAGCACAGCTTATACTGAAATCTCCAATCTCCTCTCAGGATTCAGGTTACCAAGGGTCTTCAGGGTCTGGTCATTAAATGGAAACTTGGCTAGCATTTTTCTGCAACTTCCTCATAGAAAGACCTCACACTCCTAAAGGAGTAAAGCTGGGTAGGAGAAATGTCATCTGGGTTGTTGTGAACAAATTGTCTAGCTTCCATACCCACTCCTAACAAAGAGTTGTTGTGCTGGTTTTCTGGTGACATACAGTTGACCTCCATAATGCTGGCTGATGCAGTGATAACACTTGTCTTCACAAACTTTCCCATTAATTTCCATAGAATTCGTTCCATCTCCACATGGAAGTATCCCACCATAGCATCACCAGCCTGGAACATGGTGGTAAAATCATTCAGTGGTTCCATGATGTATAGAANAAAGTGGTATGTCAGTTTCATCTCTGGGTTTTTAAGGTTCTCCACAGATCTGTTCACTCTACTTCTTGACTTCTCAGCATCTTCCTGGCTCTGGAAATATGACTGAAGAGCTAGCCACTGTTGAAGAAAGTGTGCAATGCATTTCTGGAGTGACAGCCACCTTGTGCTACAATGCTTGACCAGTTTGTACTCCTCAGTGTTGGTAAACTCTAGAAATTCTTTATTAGAACTTATCATAAGTGCAAGTGATTCCTCATGGACACAATATCACAAAGATCTCAATAACATTTTGGGTTGAGATACCCGATATCTGACCGCTACTTTTTTTTACCCCCTCTGTTGAGGCACACATCAGCAGGGTGACAACAATGGATGACTTGGGCATGAATGAGGACCAACAAACATTGGACACACAAAAGTCAAAAGGAAAATAAAGTTGTTGGGTAATTGGAACAATAAAGTCCTCGGTTTATTGTTATTGACCTTGATGCCATTTTCATAGAAGGGATTGAAATGGGACCTTCCTAAGAGTTGTAGGATTCACCCACCTACACCCACCTTTGCTTCTGTCATTCTTCTATGGTATTATAATTGGGTAAGTATTCTCCAAAAAACATATTTTACTATGAAAAAATTTTTTTCTTGTGAAAAAATGGATTATTTTGTTAAAATACACAATTTAGAGTATTTTATCAAGGGATTATTGTAAAATATATAAACTTTTTATTTTTTTTGCAATGTATTCATTTAGTGCATTGGTTCAGAATGGAGAAAGTCCATGCTAATGAATTTTGTTTTTCAGTATATGATGAAAAGAAAATTGACACTTTTTTGAGTAGATATAAGCAAATATTGCACTTATAAAGTGGAAATTGTTATGTATATCTGTATTTTGTTTCATTGTAGATTGTAAGGGTCATTTACTAATTATTAAATATTAATATTTTTATGATGTACAATAAGATGAGATCATTCTAAATACAGTGATTAGTTGCAAAGCTGTAACATGTAATTTTAATCCAAGTAAACATCTGATTTGGCAGTGATTTGTCTGTAGGAGAGGAATTACTGAAAGTACATTTATTATATTACTAAGATAATTTTCAGTTTCAGAAGTTATGCATTGCTCAGAAAATCTGATAGCCCAATGCCTGGTGCCCTGCTAATTTTAGTTTGAGCCTGTCCTGTATTCAAAGTGAAGTGCCCATCGGGTTTGTCAAAAAAAAACATTTGCCTGAGAAAATTTGGATCCTGCTGTTTAAATGGGGGGGGGGCATGTATTTTAAAGATTTTGACATACATGCCATATCATGGTGCAGTCTGATTAAAATCAGATCACCACTGCCCTATGTGAAGTGGATATTGATTGTAATCAAATCGTAACACTGTGTGTCCTGCTAAAAACATGATTTTGTACTCTCCAACCCCTGACATAGTTATGTTTCAAGAAAACAGTTTTCAGTAAGCCTCAAAAATAAAAAATAACAAACACTACTTTCATAATATGCCAGTACATGTAGTGTGTTTAAATAGAAAACAGTCATGATTGGAGCTGATGTAAAAGTAACCTTGGAAGCAGTTTAAACAGTGGCAATTAAAAGGCAAAGAGGTCAGGTATATAATAACCATTATTTTACATGTTACTTAATTGGCTGACAATATCTAGTGAGAAGTATTTGAAGACTGCAGTGGGTGAGCCCATTAGTGTTAATTGGCATAGGTAAGATCAGGAAGTGAAACAACCCAATTTAGATAAATGAATGAATTACTAAATGAGTGGAGAAGAAAAGTTTTTACATATCATTGCCTTGAATAAGAATGTTTAAGCTATTGTATTATAGATTTTCTACATGTTTTTGAACAATGGCAGCATTTCTTTAAAAGTGGATTTTTACTGCATATATCAGATGCAAAGCATAATCATTTTATTTGTCAAAATAGTGTTCATGCATGATTGATTTTTTTAAGTAGATTTAGGAAGCAGTTGGCTATTATGAAGCCCAACAAAAATTTTGGAACTCATAGGTGACAGATTTTACCTTGGGAAGCACACCAGCAAAAAAATAAAGCTGGGGTGGAGAACAATAAAAAATAAAGGGGGTGGGCTGTTGATTATATACTGCAAACAAACTTAATGACATACATCAGCTTGGTTCTGACCAGGCTTTGCTTAGAGAATCCATCAGAAGCTGGAACTCTGTTGAGCATGATGATAACACTAATGCGACTTTCATTACCTTCAAACCCCCTATTGAATTTATATTTGACTTGTAACAATTTCAGTGTTATGTGACAAATAATAGAATAAGGGAAAATTTGGGGCATATGGAAATTGGAATCTGAGTTTGTGGAATTTCAGTCAGGACTTTTGATTTCTTTTAAAGTCACAAGCCCTGTATTCAAAATAAAAATATTTGAGCACTGATGTATACTTGTGTCCATTTGAGATGATTTTTTTTTAATTTCATTTAGTTATTCATTGGCATTACAGAGTGCTGATATTCTGATTTAAAAGCTGTTTCAGATTTGCTTTAAATTCATTTAAAGACATTTTGGATTATATCATTGTTATTTGTCAAGACCGTTGGCACATCAGTACAATAGTAAACTTCATTCAGAATACCACATTAACTCGTATAGATTACTCAGTACTTTTGAACCTTTGATAGAACATTTACAACTACTTATGACGTACAAAACTTGTAGATTTTGGTTCTTTTTTGTTGCTTACTAAGACCATAGTCATAACAAAACATTTTGTATTGTCACTTGTCCTCTCATAAAATATTTCCACTTTAGGTATGAAATGTTTCCTTAAATCTACTTCAAAAGCATCAATATCCTCAATTTATCATAGCTTAAGACATTTTAATAGTTTAAATATTTTTCTTCTTGCAGATCTGTATATTGGGTGACTCAGTGGGCTCTCTTTTAGCATATGATGCCTTGTGTAGGTCAGGGTCACATCTAGGTGGAAGTCACTCTAGTTTGCTTGAACAGGAATTCTTTCAATCTCAAGAAGGACAAGGAGAGTGTGAGTCATTTCAACCAGCATCGGACTGCAGCCCCCAGCATAAAGGATCTGATCCTAATAAACATGTCAGTGATGTTATTGGAATCAGCTTACAAGAAACTTGTGATTCCCATGCAGAAGAAGCTGTGTTGAGACATCCACATAAAACACACATTTCAGAGCGATTATATGTTGGTTGCAGTGAAGAATTACAGAGATGTTCAGGCAGTGGTAGTGGAAGTTCATATGAATCCTTTAAATTTGATTTTGATGTCACAGACTTCTTCATGTTTGGGTCTTCCTTAGGTATTGTGCTTGCACAGCGAAGACTAAATGGAGATGAGGATAAGACATGTAAGTAACAAAATACACTTATGCATATCACACAGCAATCATAAGGGAATAAATGAGTTTGCACATACAAGTTTATGTGGACGAGGGAAGAATATTTACAAATATCTGTTCCCTTTCATAAGTTACTGAAATTGAAAGCATATTTTCAAAAGATCTTTTCTTTATAGATTTCTTGGTGCAGCAAAAGTCTCAAGGAGGAAATAACAAAATTTATATTTTATAGAATAGGTGTTGCTTTTAAAGGAGGCAGGTGTTCCCTGTGTAAGATTTTAAAGGAGGTAGGTGCTCCCTGTGTAAGATTTTAAAGGAGGCAGGTGTTCTCTGTGTAAGATTTGAAAGACCTTAGTTTATTTTTAAAGAGTTATTGTGAATGATGAATGATTTCAACAAAAGAGGTCTGATGTTTTTTTTTTAAAGTGGCTCACATAAATAAAAGTTAGAAAGTATGCCAAGATCATGTTTTGGAATGCACAGTAATTTCCTAATTCTTTCCAATAATGGCCATTTATTTTTAGCTGTACTGTTCATAGACTAGAAGAACATAAGTGGTTTGTTGTCCATTGCCCATCTATATATTAGCACTAATTACTAATCTTCAACTGATTTGCCTTGAAACTGTACACACACATTAATCTTATGGTCTAGTTGATCCTAAAAGAAAATGATTTTGCTCAGGTATATAATATGACCAGAACATTGGCCATCTTGAAAATTTTGTTATTGCTACTTCTGTATGGATGGCCATATCAGCATGATTTTCACCAAAACACTTCTTTTTATATGCCTAGCTGGTTCTTTATAAAATTTGTGCTGATCTGACATCCAGTACTGGCAACATGGCAGCCATCTTGAATATTTTGTTGTTGCTGCTCATCCTGTACATGGGGTTTTCACTAATTAATTCTTATCATGCCTATGCTTAATTGATCCCAATGAAAATGATCTAACATCTGCTATAGCATACTGTACACAATGCATTGAAAAACAATGTTCTCAGTCAAATATTCCATTTGATCTCATCAACAATTGTTCTTTTAATTCTAATTTGTATAAGAAAATCGGCTTTTAAATTGTATTGGTTATAAAACTGCCAAAAAGTTTGATAAGAGTTTGGGACTATTTTTTTTAAATGCAACAAATGAAAGGTAAAACATTTGAGTCAGAATGAATTAAATGCTTATTCTCCTTTCATCTATTTCCGTTAAAATCAAAACTGATAAACAGAAACTCAAATGGGTGATTTAATAGTAAATTTATAAAACTCGTGAATAATGTCCATCATTTGGGAGCCAATTTTCAAATGATATCGTAAATTTAATACTGTATTATCCTTTTGAGATTCTCTATCTATATAATGCATTCATAAACCACACAGTTGTTACATATAGTATTATGAAAGAATTCATATCTGTGACTCGTGCATGAATTATATTGCCAGAACCATGGTATATTTTTAACGTAAGAAAAATTATTTTTTAGCTTGAATGTATCATATTGATGCATTAAGAAGACCTAGATGATGATGTTTAATTTTTCAAAGAAATCATGAGCATCTTGATAAATTACCTGGATTAGGAATTGAGTTGGAGTGAGCACAATGGAAACTTGGTAAAGATTGTAATAAAATGCCAGAAAAGTCATTGTATGACATGGTACAAGAAAACTTTAAGTTGCCGATATTAACTGAGTCACTGGTGAGTGAAGACAGTGAAACATGGAGCATATACAGTAAAATGTCCAGCAAAGACGTGAAGCTGTGTGATGAAATTATTCATTGCTAACATTTGATCTAAATGCAGTCATCTTAAAGGAAATGCCGTGTTCTTTTTCCGCATGTCTAAGCTAACACATTTAATACCACTCTTACAATCTTAAACAATTAGAGTTCTTGGTTGTTCTTAGAGACTGCATTCAAAGCAAAAGTCTCAACAAATAGGGATTAGGTGCTTGAACAAAGCCAATGACTGTAAACCTTTTTTTCTCTAGAATATTTTCCATATGTAAACAGTTCTACAGAAGTGAATTTTGCTGCCAAAGTTAAATCTGAATGTCACTGTCAGTGTTTAATGAGTGGAAAACTAGAAATAAAATATACTATTGTGGGCCTTCCTAATCCTAAGAATTGCTCTGATAGGAGAGAAGCACTACCTCTGCAAACTTAAAATGATGCTGTTGAAACTATTATGATATCCTAGACCTATAAACAAGGCAAGTATATTATCATACAACAACCATGCTAGTGCTAAAATTGCAAGATACTCGGTAAAGAAAGGAATCTCCAAAGCAGCAAGAATGTTCAATGCTGACCTTAGGAAGAAACAACAGACCATAGTATGCAGGATCAGTCTATTCAAATCAAGAAAGCTGGTGGAGCTGACTTGACAAGCCTGCTAAAAACATCCCATGGGAACTTTGACCTTGTGGTCCAAAGTCAGATAATTAAAGTTCAGGTGAATGGTGGTGTTATAAATTTGTGATAGCTGGTGCTAAGTCATGGGCAAGATCTTTATTGAAGATGTTGTGCTTTGTAAAGCAAATGGGAACAAAGGGCATGAAAACTCTACCAAAAGATTGATTTTTTGAAGAAAGTGCTGACTGTGATAAAAAAACAAAATGGACAATCATGTGCAGGACTTGTTGATAAATAATTGGGATTAGACCAGGTGGTGGCTCATGCCAGGTGATGGCTGGACAATGGAAACAATGGGGTCTGAGCAGGTGACCATGTCTAGCTTGGAAGATAAATGACAAAAACCTTTTGCTTGCCATAATCAAATCAGGACTGCTATTACCATCCCACTGATCTATGCTGGAAATACAGCTAGGTGCTTGCCACAGGAGTGAAATTCCCAAGGGACTAGGATGGGACATGTGCATAACTCAGAGCAACACTGATTACATGATTCAGATTGTTGACTGAATTCTGATACCATATGTGAGCTCCCTTAAAGGTAAATGGGATTGTACCAATATTTGTGCCTGCAGCATAATGTATAATTTGCCACCTTTTGATTTAACTGTTAACAACTTTTATGAGGAAGAACTTAAATGTCAGTTCCCTTAGTGGTATTCAGTACAGTTGATTGATCAGTTAAATGAACTGAAGGACATTGGAGATGCATATAAATCTGGACCTGGTTGATCTGGAAACTTAAGCCATTTCATACAAAGTATTTGTCTGAAGACCTGACAGAGTAGCATTTAGTAGACATGTGATTCAAATGGGTTTTGAGGACTATTGTGCTGATTGTTTTTTTCTGCAGTAAGTTATGCAAACATCTGTTCATAAATGGGAATATTATGTGCTTTGAAAAATAAAGAATAGTGAGTAAATCAGCTTTATTTACTAAACTGTACATTTTCATGTACATGAAATTAGCATTCAAAATAAATTTTAATCAATCATTTTCAATGTCCTCATCATGCATGTACTTATCCTAATGTATATTTCACATTCTCAGCACTATAGATAGCCGTGGTATTAAAACAAGAAATATTTTATGCTTTTCCGGTGTGTATGACTGGAGGTGGGGTGAATATTGGCTTGATTGACATTTTGCTGCATCCTTAAGTCATAATCTGGCTCACACACAAAAACTTCATAAATTGGAACCTTACAAATTTAAAGCATTTCACAGTATGTAATGGATATATAATATTTTACTTACCCCTTCTTTGTAGGTCCTCCCCAGAGACCAGCTTGCCATCAAGTGTTCAATCTGTTCCACTCCAGTGATCCAACAGCTGTCCGCATAGAACCACTGATTGATTTCTCCTTTAAGCACATCCCACCAGTTCATGTCCCACGCTACACCAGGTTCCCTATGGGAGATGCTGAATCAATCCACCTTGGTATAGTAACATCACAGGAGATAATATCCAATTTTACAACTTTACTCTTTTTTCATACCATCATTGTTTGCGGCAGGGGCATTCTGATCTTGTTCTGCTTAAAAATCTGTCCATCCATCAATCATGAGAAGCATGTTTGTGAGATCTTGCAAAAACCACTTAGACATATGAAACTTAGTGTATTTTTATTCATATATCTGTTTAGAATATCAGGCCATTATAGCATTTTTTTAATCTTCAACACATCTTTGAAGCAAAAGTGAAGTTTGGTGGATATATTTGTATTCATATGTAAGTGACCTGATTAGATTTTCAGACTTATTATAGCAATTTTCAAGTTTTTATATGCTGGTTGTATTTTATTTTGATGCACTGAACATCATTGTGTTCCTTAATTTCTTTCTGCACTATGATTTTAGTGGTAAATCGTGTACCTTGACCAAAGTTTGTTGAGGGCTTGCACTTCATGTATCAAACAGGCCTGTTGATTTGGGGATTGAAAGATGATAGGTTACTTGAAGAAATATTTTGCAGAATACATTTAGTTTCCAGAGAAAATTCCTTGATCAAACTTTGTGGATGGTTTGCACTTGGCAGTATAAAGAAACACTGCACTTGACATACTAAATAAACCAGGTCAGCTTTCATGGTTCATAATTCATATTAAGTTTTAACAAGATAATAATGGCTTCTGCAGAGGTAGTTTAGTTCAGTATCACATACCTTGATCAGAATTCAAAGTCCATTAGTCAGTCATCACCAGAGGTAATCATGCCGAGTGCCTTCACAAGGAAGGCATTATACTTTGCTGTTTATGGTATTCTTGTTTAGACATCTTTTAAGCTTAGCATCCTTTCATTTTGGTTTGCAGTGAGATTTCTGATTCCAGAACTGCTTAGATCAAGGAAGGATTAAAGTTTCTTCTTTAGTATGCAGATGTACTCTCTCAAATATTTTAGCAGCAAGAATATGCACAGTAATTATAAAATAGTAAAGTAATATTTATTGTTAGGGAATATTTTATATCTGCTCTTGGTAGTGGATGGGGGCAGAGGGTTGGTTGGGTTGTTTGATGTCAACTTTCTATGGTGTTCATCTACACCAAATTAAAGTGTGATTATATATTGTTATGATTTTGTACAGAGGTGAGTAATTAACAACAAAGATTTTTAATCAGGGTTGTTTACACAATTATAAAGTGTACTCTGCTATTTGTAATGTTTGTAAAATATTTCATAAGGATAATTATTGCAACAGATATTGGCACCGAAAAAATGCTGCAAAATCAAAATAGAGCATGACAAATTTATGTTTGAAAATTATTAAAGATGTCCCAACTTTTATAGTGTTAATTTCCTTATAGTAGTTAGTACCTTTGTAGGTACATGTTCTTGTTTTCTACTTTTTAACCTTTCAAGCACCTAATCAAATGTAATATTATAACAGTGACTTTCCTTTATTTCCCTTCTTTAGTATAGTTCCAATTTTCACTGTTTGATATCATATTTAATCCTAATTTGACCAGGTTCCTGTTCACTGAGATCAGCAAAACCTGGCTTTGTGGAAACCTCCATATTTTTGATAAATAATACCATTTTCACGAAATTCCTCAACTTGAGTACATGCTAGAACTAAAAATGATTTCTTAGAGTAAATAAATTAGTTAAAATACAGAAGATATCATGGTGGCAATGCATATAAATAAAGAAGTTTGTTGGATACATAGATTAATGTAGTAGTGCATATAAACATGCCTGTTAAAAATGTAGATCAAAGTAGCAGCACATATAAATAAATGTTAAGTATGTAGGTTGAAGTAGCAGTACATATAAAGATGTCTGTTAAGTATGCAGATCAAAGTAAGAGTTCATACAAATATGTCTGTTAAATACATAGATTAGAGGAGCAATACATACAAATATGTTTGTAAATTCATAGATTAAAGTAGCAATACATACAAATATGTCTGTTAGATACATAGATTAAAGTAGCAATACATACAAATATGTCTGTTAAATACATGGATTTAAGTAGCAAAACATATAAATATGCCTGTTAAATACATATATTTAAGTAGCAATACATATAAATATGCCTGTTAAATACATATATTTAAGTAGTAATACATATAAATAAATATTGGTTATTATGTGGATTGAAGTAGCAGTACATATAAATGTCTAAATTATGTAGATTGAAGTAACAATACATATAAAGATGTGTTCAATATGTAGATTAAAGTCGCAATACATCTGAGTAAATGTTAAATCGGTAGACTAAAGTATCAATATATCTAAAAAAATATGTTAATTATGTTGATTAAAGTAGCAGTACATAAAAATAAATATCTATTAAGTATGTAGATCGAAGTAGTGATACATAAAAAGGATGTCTGTTAGATATGTAGATTAAAGTAACATCCACATAAATGTTAAGTATGTAGATCGAAGTAGTGATTATTATAATTACATGTTAAATATGTAGATTAAAGTAACAATACTTTTAAATAAAGATGTCTGTTAATTATGTAGAGCTTATTTTATAACAATTTAGGAAATTAAGACCTATGACAAAGGTAATTTTTTGTTTGATTAGCACTCAAAGATTTTCATGTCCTGATTCCTATGGATAATATTTATATGTTCTTTGCTTAATTTAACCTGCATATTGCACCTCTTAACAACAGAAACTATCAAAAATGGACAGTTTTATCACTGTTTGAATTTCATTTATTTTGCAGGTTTTGTTTTTTATCTTCTCAGTTATCTGAATCATTCCAATACAATGTTTTTCCTTACATAGTTGAAGCCATATACAACCACCTGCACTTATTCAGTGAGCACATGCGAAGCTCAGTTTCTCCTCAGTCGCTTCCATTACAACGACATACTAGTGTAACAAGTACCAGTAGCGACATTTCAGTAGTAGAGGGCAGTGCAGTGGTCAGCATAGCAAATGGTAGCTGCTTTTCTCTTCAGCAATAGGGTTATTTATTTATTGCTTATTTCTTTTCTTTC
>QKMX01365764.1:16694-29651 GCA_003401595.1 Venustaconcha ellipsiformis | reverse complement strand
GAGAGAGAGAGAGAGAGAGAGAGAGAGAGAGCTAGCTCATGCTCCCTTAAAAAGGGTGTCACTATTAACAGTTTAATTCTTGCGTGCATCATCAGGGAAGACTTATAGAGATAAACGGAATCGCTTTAGGAAAGGTGGACTCCATGAGTTCTGGCGGAATGAACTTTATTGAAATTATTGGTGTAATGGATTACATTCTAGATATTGAAATATATCTACATAAACTTACAATTTAGATGCAAGAAATATATAGAAAATTAGAATATTCCTTTAAGCTTACCAACTTCATATAATTCTGGAATTTATGTTTTTAGAGACAATGTAAATAATTAAATGCCAAATAAATTATCGATAGCCAAAGCGTGTAAAAGTTCAATATTTCAGACTAATTCAAGTTGTAGAAAAGTATTTTTCTGAATTAGACCCAACATAATGTTTTATTTCCAAAATAATTAGTACACAACATGAAGTTGGTAGTGAACTTGTCTTTACTATAGTCAATAGTATGATTAGAAATAAATATTAATTCTAAAAACAATTCAACTTTCCAATACATCTTAATAAATAATAACAAAATAATATTAAAAAAGTTCAAAATATTCCAAAACGTGTCGATCTCAGACTGAGTTTCTCTTATCGCGTATTCTCCTACCAAAGACACCCCCTAACGTCTTTAAACATTAAAATCCCTATACACTAAAGAAAAACTTAAAAATACATAAAGTTTCTTTCCTGTAAGAAAGGTGAACTCCGTGAGTTCTGGCGGAATGAATTGGTCATCAAAGCCGCATTTAGTTTATATGTGAGTTGGGTGGACACCCTCAAAACCAAATAAAACCATGAGTTTTGACGCTTACTCATCTTAAAATGGCTGACTGTACACCTTGTCAGTTTTCGCCCGAACTCACAGACTTTCTGCTGTTTTTTTCTCTGGGTCTGCATACATCATTCTGCTTCAACAGCTTCTCAGGAAACACATAATTTAACCGATACCGTCAGTAAATAAGAAATTCCTCTTGCTCAAGCACAACTTGTAGTTACTGAGTCTAAATTTGCTGACTTAGAATATAAGGAAAATTGCGCTATCCAATGCCAGGGATTTAACAATTCCTACATAAGAAAACAGAATCTATATTTAAATAATACATATTTGTATAACAAGAATTTTTTTAAATAAATGCTTTTCATACAATTTGCTGAAAATTCAACCATGTCACGCTACTGAGCAAGTTTGTTTTCGATCACGTTTTTTTTTCAAGTCTGGTAAGCCGATTGATAGACAGCACTGCATACCCCAAAGGAAATGTTACCGACATAGCCAGTTTCTTTTATAACCGCGTCAGTATTGTAGTAGCAATTATGCCCGCGAACACCGGAGGGCAGTACTTTTGGCTTCGTTCCTGGTCAGTCGAACGCGCAATTACTGACTACGGGTTTTGCTTAGAGTGATCGATATTAATTACTATCCCAGTTTAAACGGTACGTGTCAGTTAGCTCAGATACTCTTCCACCTGGGGTTTGTATTTCCCGTCCGTTTCAAGCACTTGTTTTTCAAGATGCGTTAATACTCCATCATCATTCCGCTAGCGCAGTTTTGTCAGGCGACACCAGTGATCTTGTTATATGACAGGCCTCTCCCCTATGGCTTGTACTTGAGAAGTTTTTTTAAAGCTATTTGAGCTCTAAATGCGAAAGCCAAAGATAGTTATAGTAGCTGGAAATCCCGTCGATATTGTGGTCTCGATTGCAATGGTGTGCCGGGCGGAAAACAGACGCAAAGGTAGTTTTAAGGCTTTTACATGAGATGTTAGTTATAACGCCATTACTGCAATCGTTTGGATGTCAATAAAGTTAGCTTCGGCATCCTGGACGGTGATCATGTCGTTATCGTTACTGAGAGTAAAAGACCTAAATATTTGAATGTCTCAGCTATATAAACCAGATGCATTTATTCCGTATCAATACTTACTGAAGTGATGCTGTCGATCGTTAAGTACTCAGCCTTTAAGGCGGAGCTGGTGGTGGCGCTGATAACAACTACATCGCGTCCAGGATCCTTAGGGCAAATGGAGGCGATATCCCAAATATATCGTAGCTTCCCTGCACAAAACTCCAGGACCACGGAGATTCCTAGCGTGCTTGTCGTTCGCACTTGTGTAAGCACTAATGCTTAAATTCAAGGGCAATACTGCACTCACATAATCTGCTCAAGAGTGGTTTTTCCATATGAGACAATACACGTGTCCCCGTAGAACTCACCACGCACAGAAAAACTTTATGCATGATGTTATTTTTCCCATCAAAAATAATTTTGGATGCGTTTGTCTGATCGAAATGGACATAAAATCTCTGACTGTCGATAAACGCTATGAAATTGGTTGTCTGTAATACCTGCGTTGACATAAATTGTTTCTAGAGCCTACACAAAGATGGTGGAGAGCTGCTGTCTGAGACAGAGAGTCTTGATTGGGTCGGTGAGCGTGATGCTGACATTGTAGTCTGCAGTCATTTCAGTTAGGGAAGCCTTATTGCTTTTTGGTGCATATTTATGTGTAAGATAAAAGAATGGTGACGATGACTAGTCACTCAAAGGTTACATCAAAATAATTGTTACCAAGCGCAGTCGAAACTTTGAACCATCCTGGTTTGTAGAAATCTCCCGGAGCACTACACGCGTACCTGATTCTGTACATATCACCTGTTTTAGAGCCATCAACCAATTTAGAGGATTGGTCAATACTAATATGAATGGTTAGCGATAGTATTTACGCAAAGACTTAGCTTTTACAGCGTTGCGAAATATAGCATTGGTGGCGTCTTTAGTTATAGAGACGCAGAGATACAGAAACACAGACAGAGAGAAAGAAAAAGGGATCCACGAACTGTTGCTCCAGTTCGATGTGAATATTCGTTGCGGTGCTTAGTTTTGGTCCAATGTTAATGACAGCCGATAAGCATGTGTTCCGCTGGTAGAGTGAAAGACAAATGTGAGCAAACGGTTATCAGAACCGCATATGGCACGATGAGGTTATTGCAAAATGAAGTAAATCTGGCGTTTGGAGTACGAATACCGATTGTATACGGAAACTCGAAGACTGTCAGATATGTTTTTGTCTGATCCGCCTTTCCGCGACAGATGGAGTGAAATGCTATTGAAGACAGCATGGTTGCGTAGTTGAGCGTTTTCAATGCGTTAAATGTGGGTAAAACTGGTGGTATACAGGACCATGAGTAACCGTTTCTAACCATGAACAACAGTTTCTTGCAAAATCTGAAAGATGGCCAACAAAGATAAGAACCCACTGAGTTGTTAAATAAGTATGTCATTGCACGTACATGCCAAATGTGATTTATAGAATGTCGTTGGTGGTGGCCTCTACATGACTCCAACTAACATAGAGCTTAAAGTTGTCTACTGTCAAAGGTAGATCAACGAGTTTTTTCTAACGAACGACAACAACATCATTATGCACTAATATTGATCTTAATGTGATCAGGATATTTGCACAAATGAAAAACACGCCACAACAACTTCAGCCCACTAAGCACGATGATTTCGGTCTTGATCCGCCCCAGAAGCACAACATCAGCAAAAACCAGTGCCATGCATTTGATGCAGGATGCAAGAAACAGATACTCATGATGCCAATAAAACGGAACTAATCATGAGTGGTAACGTGGCGGGGCTTGCAACCATCTGGTTTCACCTCTGAGCACTTACCTCCCCATGTGAAAGCGACGAACTGCAATTAAAGCGGCAAGCAAGACGAGGGTTAGCTGACGGTATTGTCAGCGGCCTTTAGCAAGAACGATGCGATAATTGCTGGAAGAGCAGCCGCCGATTTTTCTACCAGCGTTTTTAGCATTATGGTCAAACGCTCTCGCAGCTTTATTACCCAATATTTTACACCGCCTGTATGGTTCAGAAGCCGTGGTGTTGTTTCGCCCCCGCCTATGATTGCAAGTACAATCGTGTTTATGATGAACCCCAGATCGGTGAAAATCGGAAGCGAACACTACCGTTATACGTATCGGAGTTGACAGTGCCGCTTCCGGCACCTAGTACGACGGACATTTTTGTTGCCTTGTTTGGGTATCGCTTTTTGTTCAGCTCGAGTTTGAGTTCTCGAATTATCATATGCAATAAAACAATGCTGGTCTCTCGGATAGGCTCACATTTGAGCAGATTTTTAACGACTATGGCAGGGTTATCTGCACTAACGTAAGGGCGAGATACACTATCGGTAGCTCTCTGGAGTTTGATGTCGTGACCCACAAATGATCCAGCCAGTTGCACAATCTGGAAAACGTGGTTATATCGTACTCTTGAATGATGCGTCGTCGAAGGATAGTGACGAACAAGAGGAAGAGTACGTGAAAAATTAATCTGAACACGCCAGAACATGTACATGTAAGGTGATAGCCATGTTTTTTGCGAACACGACAAAAAGCGCTGATTTCGCATGAGATACTAAGCATTTCCACATCTCCCTTATCATCAATGTATCAGTGACGATCAAGGGCGTCAGAAACCAGATATAATATGGGGTGTTGCGATACCAACCGTGGGTAAAGGTGAGCGAGCTTGTCAAGGACGGGGAGATGCCTGAGGTCGATGTTGGTGAATTAAATCAAAGCAAGTTTACACTCGTCACTGCAAACCACAAGCTCCACGAGTCATAAAAACGCATCAAAAACGCGAAGCGAAGGTATAATGCCGTGAAATGGGGGGAAGAAAAGGAACCAACGACATACGTATAAAATATGTACTTATACATCATCATGGACACGTCGATCAATGTACAAATTGGCCAGTTTGTGCATGGCATCCACTAATCACGTTGCACGATCGAAAACCCGGAAGATAGTCAGGACAAGTTCTTTAATAACTAACAGCCACGCTGTTCCGTGATCGTCGGCCGCCCTGACTTTGAATACAGATTATTTTCATGTAAACAGTTGGAATCGGCATTTTGGTTCATTAGGAGAAAAAAACGATATCATTAATATGAACTACAAGCGGAACGTTTGAGCAAGCTATTGATGCGCACAGACCCTCAAGTGTCCAGCCTATTCGTGTTCTCCTGCAGTGGCCATGATGTAGTGGATTGATATTTTTGCATATGCAGCTACGACGTAAGGCTACTTAGAGTCAGGCGATCAATGAGCCATTATCAAAACTTCATAATAGTGTGTGTGTGACCCGAGTGCGTGTTTGTCATGATGAGCTCGTGAGTGAATGAGTGAGTGATCGATCAGGCCCTAAGCGCTCTTCATATAGTCGCTGAACGAACGATAGCTTATTCAATGTGTCGTGAGAACTGTAGTATCTGAGTGTTTAGTGTCTTCATGTATGGTAATTTGTCACTTTTAATAGTTTCGTGTTGCTATATATTGAAATACAGGCGTGCGGTTGTGTATCATATTTGTCTCGCTTGTAGCATTGTACGTTTAAGCATTTGTTCTGTTCTGTTCTAGTATCGTATATTAAATATTTGTTCCACTTCATTGTAGGTTGTTTTCCTGTTTTCTTTTGTCTCGTATCGTTGACGCTAAATAAACCTCACGACCCGAGAGTGTTGTATTCGTTTCTTTTGTACAGCGCTCAGCTCACAATAGCGCCTACCGGAAAAACGGAAGGCATAATTAAAGCTATAACACATCCGGGTGATCGTCTGCATGAGCAAGTGAGTTCTAGTACAGACCGGCCCCTTGCCTGAGAGGTTGCAAACCTGCATGAGGTTAAACTGGGGACCAAAATGTCTGTCTTGCTCGGGTCGTCTCAGCTTGGCTTGTCGGTTTTCACCCTATTTGTGCAAATTGACATCCCCGAGCACCTTGCGAAGGAATTATGAGGAAATCCACCCATCTGCCCTCGTTGACATTCAGCATCTGCTACTTCTACTTTATGCACGATCTCCGTAGAAGAGCCAATTGCAGCTGGCATGATAATGGGAGGTCTTGGCAACAAACGATAAGCGTGACAGCAGAACAGCCAGCGAAACCGAATTCGGATGTGACATCAGATGCTTCAAGTTACACACGCTGATAAAGCAGAGCTGTTAAAAGACTTCCTGCAGACACAAAATGACGCCGGCAGAGGGATGAAATAAAACCGACACTCACGCCATTTCAGTACAGGCAACAATTGCTGCACAAGAGCGTGCTATGGCATTTTACATTCTCGGCCGACCCAGTTATGATGGAGATCTCGCGTAATCCTTATTATGTTGTTCACCGCCAAGAAAGAGGAAGCATAATAACGATAAACACCAGGCCGCACCGCATATGGCAGCAAAGTATATTAGACACACTCCCAAAACGTTTCATAAGAAATAGTAGTGAGCAAGTTGTGTAACCCGCCGTGCACTAAAAACCTCTGAAAGGTTGTTTACCATGGACTGGTATTGTTCGGACTTGAGACTGGTCATGCGACGATTGTCAAACACTTCTTAAAAACGAAACCGGTCGAGTCAAAGTTGGTGTTCACTTAAGAACCCTACGGCAGGTGGAACAGCGCTACACTCACATTGGGACAGGAAATCCAATCCACGAGGTACATTACAAGATATACAAGCTAGTGACCACTGAATGTGTTCGTCGACTATTCATATTTTTCATGTGTTTTGATGATGAATGAAATCGATTGAAACTCGCATGGACTCGGGAAGGAATTCTTTGCACCATGTGGATGAGACCTATTCCCACGTATCCTGACATGAATGCCTGGATGTGTGTTAACTGTGTCTGCCAGCCATTGTAGTGCGTCATAACATGCCCAAGTGCCGTCTAGTCTATACCCGACTAGTGTTCGGTCTCACGGCAGATGTGCACAAGAAAGTCCAGTTTGGTCTTATTGGTATCCTGCCATAGTGTCATGCACTTACACCTATTTGGAATGCAGGTTGTCAATTTGCCAGTGATAATTTTGGTCCGTCTCCTTATCCTCCTACAATCAGACATAAGTCTGTTTCTTGCAGGAAATAGCGGCCTCTGCTACCTGGAGGTTTTTGAGCACGCACGCCTCTATTGTAACCAGCAGAAAAGCGGTGGGTACACAGACACGATAATTGTGAGCATTTTCAATTTCTTTGGGTTCGTGAGAGTGGAGTCCAAACCAGGCGTGAATAACTGGTAATAAATTTACAATGAACTGGATCTACATTAGATATTATTGTTTCACTTTCAACCGATTCTCCAAATGGCGGGTGCTGGTCAATTCCTGTTCTAGTTCACGAATTTTTTCAACTAATCTACAAAGTCAGGCCAGGTCATATAAAACAACATCATCTCTCTGGTATTGGGGATCATATCCTAAAACCCAGTATAATAGTATCCTTGCTCAAATTATTTTCTATTTAAAACTAAACGTATTCTCTGTTAATCAAGCTGGTTACTGACCAGCAAATCCCGCAATGCAACCTTATATGGTAAATATAGGATTTTTTTGACTTGATAGATATAATAAATTAAAAGATGTTATACCCAGTAAGCTTATCATTTTTCACTCTTGCCCTCATCATACATAATATATTTACCCTGATGTTACTAACAGATGAACAGCAATAACACACAGTCAGTACTGGTTAGGGACCGTCCAAGAGTATCCCTCTCCACAAAATTCATTACCACTCTAAAAATAACAATGTCGAAGGTAAAATGACCAGTCTGTAGGAACAAACTCGTTCTTCTCTATCTATGTAGTCTTTTGTTAGCTGACTCATACGCGCCAGAACCAAACCCTGGTCCAATAACAATCACGTTTTCTTGCGAGATTTGCAACAAAGCATGTAAATGGACAACACCTCCTTTGCGCTGTGACTCATACAAAGTATGGTATCATCAAGAGTGTATGGGTTCAAAACCCTCCACAATGTAAGCTGGGAATGTATTCAGTGTGGTTTGACAAACTTCTTTGCTGGGATATTTGATACTTTTGTCTTCGATACTAGTAACAGTTGCCAATGCCTTAGCGACAGTACCCAAGCAGACGGAGATATAAGCTTTAACAACCCAACTGCTAATTCATCTCCACACAAGCAGAAGAGCACATCTACGGATACGACACATGGTCCGACTGGAATTAAAACTGACTTGCCCATTAGAATCCTAGTCATTAATTGTCATTCTATAAAGGGGTCTGGAAAGAATGAACTACTAAGCAATATGATAACCTCTACCAAAGCCACCATTTTCATTGCTAGTCTCGTCTAAAGTATTACCTGCAAATTTCAGATCCTACCACAAAGATGGTGGCGATGTATTTGTCCTTGTACCAGGCCTTTATTCCATCCGCGAGCCAGAAGAACTTAAGGCAGTTAATAACTTTGAGATGGTTTGGGACAAAATCAAGATTAAAGGGTAAAACAACAAAACACTGATCAGTAAGTGTGATGTCATACCAGGAATTGATGACCATGAAGCAGTTTATATAGAGTCCAGTCTAGGACAAATGAAAAGGGAAGAAATCAGTTGTAAAGTCTTCCAATACAGGAATGCAGAATATGGCCAAATACGTGGGTTATTGAAATCGTCACAAGCCTAATTCATAAATAAAAGAGATAACCTTTCTGCAAATGACACATGAGAAGAACATCAAAAGGTTAATGGATAAATTCATACCAACCATCTAAGACTTTATCTGGAAACAAAGCAAACTTTGGATAGACAGATCCATTAAAACCCAACACAGAAGACGGAACAATCTGTTTGCAAGACAGGAAACAACAGGAAAAACATGAGATGGGAAACTATGCAAATAAGCAAAAGCAATATCACTGCCCTACTGGTGATATATTGAAAACTTAATAGAAGTTAGAAATCCAAATTGAGAAAAACAATCAAACAAGCGGAAGAGATTTGGAACTACATCAAGTCCTTACGGACATACATCTTTAGTGTGGCACCACTCCAGGAACACGGGAAACTACATTCATTCATCCGACAAGGCATAGATACTGATACCATTTAGTCTTCACAAAAGTGAATAAAAGTGATCTAACATGCCTACACGGATATCGTTACCCAGCAATGCCTGACATTTAAGTTACTGACGAAGGTGTGTACATCTTGCTGCTGAAAATTAACCCACAGAAGGTCACTGGAATAGACATGATTCCAGCATGGATCCTGAAAGATCTAACAGAAGAGTATGCACCATCCTTGAGTTATATTTACCAGAATTGCACCTCAAAAGGTTATGCCCCTGAAAACAGCAAACGTGACAGCAATCTTCAAAAATGGAGAAAGATTCAAAGGCAGCAGTTATAGACTTCTCTCCCTTACATGTATCTGCTGAAACATGTTTGAACACATCATAGTCATCAACATAATGCCACATCTAGATGACTTCAACATCCTAACACACTGCCAGCATAGTTTCTGTGCCAGACGGTGCTGTGAAACACAGCTCATCACCCTAGTGGATGAGCTGGCCAAATCCTTAGACAGAGGGAAGCAGTACAACATTGCAGTCCTTCGATCGTGTCCCCCATGCATGACTCCTCCGTAAATTGGACCACTATGGCATCAGGGGTAATACCCAGAAATCGATCAGAGATTTCCTGACAGACAGATCGGAGAGTTATAGTAAATGGAGGAACATCAGACCCAGTACCGGTTATTAGTGGGGTACCTCAAGGGAGTGTTTTGGGTCCCATCATCTTCCTGGTGTTCATCAATAATCTACTTGCGAGTGTCAAATCTAACACAAGATGTTTTGCAGATGATTGTATATTCTACCAGGAAATAAATGCACTCAAGGACTTAGATCCTTCAAGAAGACTTGAACTACTGGCCTATGGGACAGAACTTGGGGAATGTCGTTCCACTCAGACAAATGCAGCATCCTAACAATTTACCGGAAGAAATCACCAATCTTGTCCGAATATACTCTTAAGGGGCACCAGCTAGCAAAGGAACAGGTAACAACATATCTCGGGGTGGAATTGTCTAGAGACTTCTATTGAAAAGGGTTCATAGAAACGATAGTAAAAAAGGGAATAGTAACCTTGGTTTCCTTCGACGCAACTTCCAAATCAACAATGAAGAAATAAAAAGTGAACTCTATTTCACTCTGGTTAGATCAGGCCTTGGGTATTGCTCAACTGTACGGAACCCACATAATAAAGACCTAATAAATAAGATAGAGATGGTTCAGAGAAGAGCTGCTAGCTTCACCACAAATAGATATCGTAACACTAGCAGTGTTAGTGCAATGTTGAACCATCTCCAGTTGGAATCACTCTAATCCAATAGAACCAAGGCCCAGCTGACCATGTTGTACAAGATAGAGAACAGCCTAGTGGACATACCAACGGACAAATACCTGACCCTAGCATATAGCCAATCTATAGCAACTCACAGGAAATAGTTCCAATTAAGGTCAGCATCGACAGAAACAATTGTTTCAAGTTCAGCTTCTACCCATGTATAATAGGGACTTGGAACAAATTACCATCATTATTGCAGAAGCTCTTGACTTGATATCTAACAAGCAGGAGCATTCCAAAATCGCATTCTAATGAACCAATCAGCTACAAGTAAGACCTAGTGATTCTCAGGGATATGTCGGTTGAGATTCATTATATCATAGCCGCTGCGGTAGTCGGATTGGTCTGAGTATGAAGAAACCAAAATGTACACTGACACTCTTTAACTTCTGCCTTTCCTATCATTACTCTTCTTACTGTCCTACACTTCTGTCGTTATTTTATCTTTGACCACGTACCACCCATTGCTTAATAGTTAAGTGTAACTGCGTCAACGTAATTATAGACATAGATAGATACGTCATTAGCCAAAAGTGTTCACAATAAAAAATTATCCTGAGGGTTTTAGTAATTTGTTTGCTAGTATGTTACTGTCGCGCGGTGGTGATCTCATCATTACAGAGCCGACCACTCTCATTATGGCAGGAAGTAGATACTAGTATATTTGGTGTTGAGTGGTTTACTTAATTGCTGGATGATATTACACAAGGACAAAAGTAGGTAAATGTTATGCATATTATGTAATATTGTGATGTTCATTGTGTAGTACCTCCAACCCACCCACCCCCGTGGAGAATTGCATCGTTTCGTGATTGTATGGTGTACAATATAATAAAATTAGGAAAAAGTCTTTCAGTGGCTTTTCCCTAAGTAGGTTGCACTTTCCTTTATTTTATGGCAGAGAAGCACACGTGAACTCAGTTACAGTGTAACACATACTTAGTCAGAATAATTCAAAGCAGGTCCAACCGAAGAGTTTTGACGCCATAAGTAAAATATAACTTTGCCAAGTACACCTAAAAACCCAAACAAATTTATTACCGCCTAATATGGCGCCCCAGAACGCCTGGCAACATCTTAATTCGCTTATCGGATCGGGCAGGCTGTTCTTCAAATGGCACACATACTTTTAATGCAGTTATCATGATTTTATACTAAAAAGGGATAAACACATCCTAAATTTGGACGTCAAGGTATACATCAAGCGCTCCGCAGTTTTCCACTTATTCCCTGATTTTTGAGAAAAACTAAAAAGTAATGACGTCATGCACATTTTACCATTCTTTAGCAAATTGTTTTCCTTATTCCAATAGAAAGTAGTTATTGCTACTTAGCTGCTCTTTACCTTCTCGTTTTGGCTTTTACCTTGTTCCTGGTAAACATTACCCTTTGTGGATATTGATTGCACTGTTTTGGTGTTTTATCGGAAGGTCAGCAAGTTGAAGATTATATCGTATGTACGCACACGTACTAAAGTGTCATGCCCAAAGGTTGAAACATGTTAGTCAATTTCGAAAGGGTTCGAATTGCACCATCAGATCAGCTCGAATGGGTCACTTTGTTGCATCCTTGGTCAACCTACTTTACTAATCATGCTTCCTCATAAAATGAAATTCAAAGTGTTGTTGTGCCTTAAAGCACCAAATCCAATAAAGACAATATCAAATGGTATTTTGGCACACAGAGACTAACCTATCAATGTCTGAAGGTTTGAAAATTGACTATGTGTAACCAACCCCTGTTAATATTTTACCCGAAGCGATAATCGATAAAAATGTAGTTGACAACTAGTGTTACATTTGTATTCATATTGATTTAACAATAAACAAGCTTCCATCTCTCTGTCTCTATAATATATGAGAGAATTCATGTCGTTTCTTAAAGTCCAACTTATTCTTTGGAGTTTTTATTGAAAACTCTGACAAGCTATATAATAGGGTGTAATAGCTATCCAATAGGGTGTAATAGTTATCTAATAGGGTGTAACTCGTCAATAAAACGAATTTTCACTCTTAAAGTGTCAACGAAATTACTTGAACTTGCCATTTGCTTGTAAAAATATTTTTACAATTTTACAACATAACATTTATTTAGTTTGTTTTCTGGTTGGTAAACGGCATCTTCAACACACCATGTCTATAAAATGGGAACTAAGAGTTTTTCCCAAGGAAACAACAATGTAGCCAATTATTTAGAGGAAAGACTGATCAAATTAAATTGCATGCAAACATGCTCTACTTTACGCCATCTTTCCGATTAGGAAGTAATAGCGTTGGAATATTAACAGCTTATATTTTGTACAAATACTAACGTAGCTCTCTTCACCACCCTTCCCTTCAATTTATTTTCTTATAAACAACAACATTTAGAAAACAAGTTTGAGATTTGTCGTATACGGAGACTTCAAGGAGCATAATAAGCTTTTTATGTCAAACATGATACAGCACTCAAAATAGATTTGAAGGGAACTTTTTTTATTCTCTCGACTTGATGTGAAAATACACAAGTTATGATGGCGTCTTAGACGGAGTCTTTGGTACTTTAGGACAGGTAACTGTTATGTACAGACTATTATGTGCTGAAAAATGGCGTTAAACCCAACAAAACCAAACAAACAAATTTGTTAAGTCGCACTGAATAGTTTCGCATTTTAACACACACACACACACACACACACACACACACA
>QKMX01365753.1:2394-16219 GCA_003401595.1 Venustaconcha ellipsiformis | reverse complement strand
AAATGGTGTCTAAAGACTCCAGCAAATTTGAGAATTATTAACATTTGGTGTTCGCTTCCCACTATTCAATTCAAAGAACTACAATAGATGGCGCAAAACACAACAATTCCCTTAAAATAATCGGGTTTTGTGATTTTTTTTAAGTGTCACAATTATAACATTTTATCATCTCCAGTTATTTTATTAAGATTTCGAACAGAACGGTAGTAGGACCGTAACAGTAAATACTGATCTTTGTGGTAAGTCTTACTGCATAAGTAGATGTTTTGTTTTAGTGTTTAAAACACAAAACAACATTTTATACTCTACTTTTGCGCTAGAGATTTTGGATTGGTTTTAGTAGTGTTGTATCCTACACAAGTGGGTTGATGTAAACATATTACAGTCTCCAAAACTCTCACATCTAAATTATTTAAACTATAAACGTTCTAGTATGTCATGTTTTTGCACTTATACTGTCTGATTCAGTACTTTTGAACTGAGATATTTTAAGATGAAATGAAGAAACAAATATTGGTCGCTAGACTATTGTCTATCCATCATCCATACATTTATAAGCAAACTGAGGTGCTGACTGCAGCATCTGCCTCTTATCGGCATCTTTGCTAGAAGCAGCAGTGGAATTTGTCATGCCTTTCTTAGTGAAGTTAGATGATGATGGCATCCGATAAATAATTACAACGGGTGAATGTAAATATACATAACCTAACAAATATAGAAATGTACATCTGATAACAGCCTCGATCCAGTGGAACACTTTATGGTTTCGTTTACTGATAGCTGTAAACAACTGTTGCGAAAACCTAGCAATCCATGCCGCACACATGTATACAGCTGTTGGTATCCATTTTTCTTCTGACGCTCTGAACTATGCGTGTTAGTAATTGAAACGTTGTGTCAGGATAATACCCCGTCTCTGCCATCGCAATGATTAAAAGAAGGAAATAATGTAAATGTATCGAGAGACAGACTGAAATATAGGTACAGCTTGTGGTTGAATAGTAATCAGTGCAAATCAATTCATATCAGGGTTTTGTCATTTTTGTTGTTGAATTTCGTTATTTGTTTTTCTTTTGTAGTAGACTTTTTATTTGATTACATGCGGTACTATAATGTATTTATGCATGTATTCGATAGAGACGAGACATTATGTTTATTCTAATGAATCAGAGACGCATGCTTGTAACATAAGGCAGCTGAAAAAGACAGCCATCGCTATTATAGACCAAAAGTTCGATCGATATTACAGTGCTATGCAAATAGATCAGAGCAGTTCGGTTAACAAAAATGATTGTCACAATGAACGTGTCCCTGCTTTCATAGGTAGTGGCGATAAGCTTGAGACATAGTACATAGATTATGAAAACTATTATTTTATTAACAACGAAAAAAAATACATACCTGGGTTTGAACGTTAGTAGCAAATACGACGAAGCACGCCAAAAGTAGTAACATCCAGTGATCAATATCCATGATGGACTGAATTTACCTTTACACAAGAAGCTACCTCGAATTCTATCACTGCATTCGCACCACCATCGGCATTCAAATAAAATTTGCCAACGCTGTCTGTACAGCACGCGTGCTGATGCACTGCCAGATTTGGGCTATAGATCTGCGTCTCACATTTCCCTCCTTCCATCCTCTACAACCACACAGAGGCAAGTAGACTTATTAACAGTAAGCGGGAGATTTCACAGTTAATGTCTATACGGTATGTACATGTAATATACACATACCTGCTTTTCTATTATAGTAGTCATTCCACATGTTTTCCTATCTGATAGCGTCTACACTAATTACTGAAAATGCCCCCTGATTTCAAGAAGAATGTTGCTATCTCTGTTATTTACAAGTGAAAGACAATACTTCTTTGAAATGCTTTTACTACATTAGATTGGTCGTATTACTGTAAATACGAAATGGCAAATACATCATCTGCCCATACGATATATGGGGTAAACTTTTCCACCTAATATTTATCAGTAGATTAAATGGTACCAATCCATCCTCACTATAGGTGCCAAATGTAAATGCGAATTATTGATGACATATACAAGACCGTCGTTACTCACTTGTTAGTCGGATTGAGCTGCAAATAAAACAGACCATGTTCTGCCGTCGCATAATGCATCAGCAGATGAGAGCCAATATTGCTGGTTCTACTTATTAATCCTTCGAAACTGCTAAGACCGAGATCTGCACTAGCAATATGCACGGCAGATCTGGATATGCGCAATTTGAGTCGGAGCTGACTTATGTAGTAAGTTTATTTTATTTTTAACTGTACGTCATATTGTACGTCCTTGCATGTATCTTTCGTGCGTATTAACTAAACATGAAAGTGTTAAATAATATTAGAGCAATTCAGCATTGAATTAAAAGTTAAATACATATAATATTAATAATACATATAACAGTAATACATTATGATAGTACTCGCAACCTCTTTAGCTTTTTGTATTCCACTACAGTTTTTTTAAACGAAAAGCATCATGGATATATAAAGCACAAATCATAGTCATTTCATTCATTAATTCGTAATTTTTAACCTGATTGTCTGCAAGGGGTACCTGACACTGCCAATTTATTGGCGTTTCAAGGCGACAAGAAGATTAGACCTAGGAAACCAGTGAATGAAATGACTAAATTTTCTGCATTTTTTATATCCTTGATGCTTTATTGTTTTAATCGATTGCGGGTACAAACAAAAGGGATGGTGTGAGAATACCGTAATAAATATTAATATTTTTGTACTAATGTATTTGTTTATATTTAGTTGACTATTGTGGTGGTTTGTCCACAATCGTTATCTGATGTGATGTGAGGCATTTTTATGTAAAGCCGTCGTGTAGTGTTACCATTGTCTGTCCGTGCATACGTAGGTTTGTACCTTCAAACCTCCAGTTGAATCATATGTTTAGGTCACTGTGGAGATGCATTCGTGTAATGACCACACTTACAGCTGAATAAAAATAAGTATTGTTTGCATTTCTAAAAGGTCTAATCCCACCTTTGTTCTTAAGCATAATTTCAGATATCTGTATTTAGCTCGTGAAAGCTGCACGTTAGTCTGATTTAGTTATCCACACCACACACTGAAGTAAAGCAGATGCAAGGTTGCACAGTAAGCTAAGGAAAACAGAACCATTATTTAGTTTAACACAGTGGTGAAGAAAGTTACATTAGAAGAGCTCAAGTAAGTGAGAAAGATGAACTAATTATATCAAATTTAACTACTTTGCTGTTTATCATGCACACATTTATAGATATCGCATATTATGATGGAAAAAATGTTGTCGTGCCAAATGTGTACTGCGTATTATTGGGTTTTGAATTGATGATATTAGAATCAGACACTTTACATAAAAAATCTTCAAGGTGCTGTTCTCATATAGCCATCTCTGGCCAATTTTGCTCACGCACATTTTTCTTTCTATCCACGTCTTGCTTATAAAGTGTGCCGAGTCACATATTAAATTCAAAATTATGCTTACTGTAGATTATTGTTTTGGTTTTATTATATCAATTTCCACGTATTTTACTTTCTTTGTATAAAGATGGCAACCAATGAAACGTAACAGCACTATTGTATATGATTATTAAACATTTCTTGAAAATTAAGTCAAATTTTGGAATATTTCTACTGTTTACCTCCATAAGATTTTCAGTGGCAACAAAGAATATTTCGATAATAGACAATTTTAGTCAAAGGGAAGGAGGAACGTTTCTACAAATTCCTGTACCATCTTGAAATAGTTATCTCTGCAAATTGTTATAATCAAGCTTTATCGCTTTACCAAGAGGATGATAATTCATGGTAAGGCATTTGTATGAGAGTTGTAGTTTAGTACTGCATTATGGGAACGTCCTTGAGCTTGGCATTTCCTCCTGAAAACGCATCCATTTGTCGTTGTTTGATCATATTTTAAAAAGGGAGATGATAACAACCGTCTTTTCTAATTAATTATTTTAATGTGCAATTTCCAAACAAGTAGACAGGAAATGCATCTACTATATACAATTGAAAGTTATGAATAATTATCAGATAAGTAGATTGTAGCTCATCTTTCACCGAAAGTATTGAATAATTATCAGATATCCCTTCTAGGCAGGCAGGTAGGAAGATAAGCGGATAGCAACGAGTAACATATTGGCCATAAATCTAGTCAACATGTTTATTTATTCATAAAACTGTGGTTTGTGACCTTTCTCTGGGAAGGTTTAACAAGGATTTGTCCAATTCGCTTTGAAGTTCAAGTACAATATCTGATTTATCTTCTTTTTTATTTCATTATAAAACAGACTTTGAACCACACGATTGGACCTATACAGGCGTGTCATCATAAAAAAATAAACAGGTATGTAAATGACCTTTCAAGTGATTGGTCTGTTAACGTGCGCAGTCGGAGAGACAAAACTGCGCAGCTCACTACTTTGTCATTCATTCATACCCTGACCCTATCTTTATGCAACGTGTGGAACATCTATCCTACTTCATAAAGGAAGAATGCATCATATCTGGTTTATGTGACGTCAACACACCCATTTGACGAACACTGTTTTTGAATTGTGGTTGCATAATGCAGACCTTATTGTGTTGTTGTTGATTATGTTGTTGTTGCCTTCGTATGTGACGAATGGAAAGTTGGAACTCAGGTATATTTTTTTGGAATATTCGTAAAATGGCAGGTATAAATCTTAGCTTTTATGTTTCATTAGAAACGATTATCTCCATAGACTGAAAAGCTTACAGAGTACCTACTAATCCTAATTATTAGCCATATGGTTTCTGTTGATGGGTTGGGGCGGTGTACTGTAAATCAGTGGAGGTCTAAACGATTTTTTGTTTTGTGTAACATCTGGTAAGGCCGGGTCAGTTTGCTACTTATTGTGCTTAATTTGCCTACGTATGTGGTAATTTCACCAAAACTGTATCTTTGAAAAATTTCAGCAAGAAAGAAAAGATTTAAAAAAAAGAAATAAAATTGCACCTTTAAAAATTAAATGTTAGGATGTGGAGAAAAGAGGATTTCGTGCAAGAATAACTCCTTTTAAGCACTAGATATAGGCTGACATTTCATAAGAAGAAATTTGAAATTTTTGTCCCTCGAAGGTTTACAATCAGGTCATACGATCAACCTGAAATCATACAATTAAGGCATTCATTAATAGAGCATAATCTGAAGGGATAAAGTACGATTAGCTGAGAAAACGTTACTTGCAAACCCATGACGCACCACTTGCAATGTTCATTATTTTTTTATATAAGATTTTGTTGTAGGCTTCGGTTTGTTGTATAATGACTACATTACACTGGTCATTAACATAAAAACTTTTCAATGCAGCAGTGGGATAAATCTTAATGACTATAAAGGGTCGGACAAATGCTTATTCCCAGAGTTTCCAAATGAGACACAAGTTTACAGAAGCAACAAAATGTTTATCTGAGGAACAGCAAAACGCTCAAATTGATCAGTAATACAAGGTTTTTTTTTACAAGGACTTTCGTTGCGTACGGTTTGGTCTGGTATATGACAGCATATTGCATGATAATAGTCATAACACTTGCTACAGTTTAACAAGGAAGGCACCTGCAAATTAACAAAAACGAGCATGAAGAAGCATACAAAATATATTATTTTCTCTGATTCTCAGGTAAACATTTCATACAGTTTAGCACAACTCAAACAAGTTTTATGCATTTTATAAATAAATGTAGGCACGGATTCACGTTCAAGAGCCTCAAAGCGTCATAATTTGTAGAGTAACTAATTTTTCAAAGACTCTGTTTGCATTATATCTGATTGAAACTGAATCCAAAAACATTTTTTTTTACATCGTTATCATCTGTCCACCACTGGTTTTATAAGACTTCCTGAAGAAAATTGTTTTCAAAATAGGTGTCCTTGATGAAAAAGTGGTTAGAGTTGCTTGTTGATATTTACCAAGGTATAAATATTTTTTTCTGATGGATGGCTGCGGTAAACGCAATGATGTAGGAACGTAATCTACCTAACCAAAGTAGCTTTTTTAGTAGAAATATTTTAATATCAGCATGGGTGACTGTCCAAAACGATAACTCCGTAAGAAACAGTTTCAGGGAGAGCGAATGCAAAATTTGTGGTCGTGTTTCACAGTAATAACAAAATAAAACTATGGAGACTGTCCTTGGTGAGAATTATGCTGTACCAGATGAAATGAAAGAAGAAATTGTATATAATGTGAAAGAAAAGAACAGAAACACCTTTAATGCATTAAAATTTTCCTTATCATTACAAGGTGCTTACCTATGCATGCGATATTGTACTTTTCTTGTCAAACTAAACGCGTTTGTTGTCTGAAAGTATCAACGCAACTTTCTCAATGTTGCTGTGAATTCCATGATTGTATGATCCGAGACAATTCTATTCCTGCCATTTTTTGTTGGATAAATAGACCAATTTTCGTGCATTTTGAATTTTAATTTTTTTCAGTCACCCATTTATTTATTTCATCGCAGTTTTATTTGTCGTTGCCCTTATGAGGAGTAGAACTGCATCAAAGAGCACGTTTTCTGATGCAAACACCGTTCCTCTCATGCATAATAAAGATCAAACTTTCTTATGCATATGCTGCATACCAAATATATTATCCTTTTTTATTTGTGTCATTAAACATCATGCTAGCCTTTACGACACTGTACAATCTTCTGCTTCAACAGGAATTCAGAATAAAAATGTCACCGTTAGTCACGAGTAGTTCATTCCGTTAACATATTCGAGGTTTTTACATCCACGATAGAGCATTTTTATTTAAAGATGTTCGTCCGTCCGTTTGTCTGATCTGTAGTTTGTTTCCGCACAATAGTTACAGTATTCCATCTGTCGGTACCAGTCTTTGTAAATAGCTTGCATTTCTTGTATGGTAGAAACCTGTCGAGGGGGTTAAATATCAAATATTAAACATACTGTGACTGAAAGAGAGCAAAAGGGTTTCCGAGAAACTTTATGGATGCCATGGACATGTGATAAAGAGGAAGGTTATCGAATAATATGTCAGAAGTCGAGGTTGCTGTAATAAAAATACGACAAATGCCTTCTGCGCAAAAAAAACCCTTTGATTTTACATTTAACACCTGCACCACAGTATCGGGATGGTTTTGTTCTTAGAATAAGAAAGACGTCTATTGATTTTGAAAGTCAATATAATGGACATTCTGACTGAAAAATGAAATACCATTTCTTGACAAGAGTTCACTTCTGCAAGTAGCCCCAACAATTTTTATGGCTAACTTATAGTTTGGGTAAGAAATAACCATAATGAGTATGATTTTCACAATCACGTGACTGAGAGAAGAAAAAGGTTTCTCGGTTTTTTTCCTTACTTAGGTTTTTGTTTGATAACTTTTGTTCTAGACCATGACCTTATGATACTTTATAGAGATGGCTTGCACGTACGACATCGAAGATGTCTATTACATTTTGGCATCAAATATCAAGGTCATCTTGATTCAAAGCAAACTGTAAGTTTCTAGACCAAACTATGTGGATGGTGTGCACCTGGGTAATAAAAGCACATTAAATTTGGACCTTCTGATGACAAAGGTGACAGTCATATAATATGCAATTAATGGTTTCTGGACAGTACACTTTGCTTTAAATTCCATTTTCGGAACAGACGTTAATGTCATTGAGACGAACGACACTTACTGGTGCAAACGTAGAGGGATATTAAAGATAGACGCGTATAATTTCTAGCTTGATGCACAAAAGTTTTAACTTATAGAAAAAGTCAAACAATCGTTATTGTTGGTGACCCTCACACTGCAAATCCATCTTAACTTAGATTTTGTAAATTTTATTTGTTTTTAGAAACTGAATAAATCATTAATAAACATTTTTGGGAGTTGTGTATATTATAATTGATATCTTGTTTCTGTTTTTCATCGCCCATATGTGTATCAAAATACCTTTGCTTGAATTTTGTGCTGTTTTAATCCAATTTGCAGTAAAACTTTAAGTTTATATTATGATTCGTGTGCTGGACTAATGTAATTAACTCCTTGGGGTATTTTTCGTGCACGATAAGGGTTATGTATTTTTCTTACGCTGTGATCTATGTAGTGATAAAACTATACTATTTCTGTATGCTTAGAAACCTGCAAGTGACGTATATACTAGCACCCATCACAAGTAAAACGTGTTTAAATTTTGCATGCTATTGAGAAAGCTTATTGAAATAATTCAGCTTGATCTGTACAAATTTAACTTTATGGGAGAGCATATGGGTATGTATAGCAAACGATTCATCAAAGACGTTCAAGTAATGATATCTCTTATTTCTGTTGTCACTAAACTCTGCCATTTTTCTTTTGTAATTCTTCAAACTTTTGCAAACACTTATTTTATATAATTAGCTATATTCTATTGACAAATAATCACTTCCATCAGACCGTCAGCTAATGCATCTTTAATTATATTTCCTGATGTGGCCTGTTTGCTCTTTAATTGTCACAAAATTTAACAGTGCTCTCTAATTGGATTTTATACACGCCATTTCAATCGTTACAAAGCTGTTTAGTCTTTAATATGAAAAGGAAAAATATTTGTAGCCTCTATGTAGCACGCTACACTTTGCTTTATTGTATTAATGTCGTTTTATGGATGCATGGAATAAGCAAGATATTGCTTGCTTATTGCTGCAACCCAATATGTAATTTAATGTTGTAAATAAATTATGTATCAAAATATACTAGAACATTTTCTGCAGCAATTCCATTTGTAACCAATTAAGTTTTATTCGGTTTCTTCTGTCTCAGAATAAGACAAAATTAGCAAAGCAAAATAATCAAATCATCGTCTTCGTTTTGTGATTGTCTCTATTTCTACCAATAATTTATCCCTTCTAGCAATCATTGTTCCTTCACACCAAGTTCGGGATTTTAACCAGTTTATTAAAAATATATTTTGGTTCATTTCAATTTTTTATCTCATCCACTTTATTTCTAAACTTTTCTTTCATATTATTGAAATGTTCTAATTTTGTCGTCACTATGTTATCATTATTCCATGTTACACTGTAATACACAACTATGATTGTACAGATCGCAATTTATGGCTTCTTTTGTATATAATTTAGATTGCTCAATCTCAAACATACATAATGTTTTAAATCTCGTGAAAGGAAGCATTTTTAAATGTTTTGCGGTGTTTTTCTGTTTTCAAATCGACAATAGATCAAACTTAATTTGGTTTCATTGCTATTACCGTGATTTCATACTTTTTAGTTATGTTCATTTCTGTTAAATCAAGTCTTCTATAAGTCAGACAGTGCACTCGTGTCGGCTTGCATCTTGCTCAATCCAGTCTTTTATAAAAAAAAATAAAAAAACTCTGGCTTTTTAAATCTTGATAGATTTGTTTGATTTTGTTGTATTTGATTGATTTGTGATTTCGTTGTAATAAGCTTGATTTCGTTGTAATAAGCTTCGTTTCAATAAGCTTGATTTCGTTGTGATTTCTCTTTGTAATAAATGTATAATCTCGAGTATTATTCTCCTTACGATACTTTTTGCTATATCTTGCTCACATAGCTTCCTAAAGCATCTATCTCACTTCCAATTCTCCGTTCAATGACTTTCGTTGCTAAGTCGTCTTCGGGTAAGAAAAAAAGCCTATTTACATCATTCAGAGTAGCTCTGTTCCTATTACTAAATTATTTTAAATCCCAACTGCCGCTTCCATCTTCATAGCCTTGCAATAAAAGCCTCAGTAAAACTGCATTGCTACATAAGGATATTGATACAGATTTCTAGTTACGTAAAACAAAATATCTAAGTATTTTAGAAAAAGCTTGTCAGCAGATGTTCATCATAATATAGAACAATTTCTTATCAAGACCTTTTCTCTTTGACATTTAATGGTCAAATTTCTGAGTTGACAAGTAAGTAAAAGAAAAACATCCAATAATATCATAAAGAGAAAAGATCTCAATAACTACAATATTTTTCATCATGTTTCAAAATTTGTATAACGATTACTCAGACGACGGTCCACATACATATTCATTGCCTTTCTATTCAACCGCAGTAAGTTTATTGTCCACTCTTTTTCCCACTAGCATACTATGTTTTACAAATTATCCTCAGTGGTATTACGTATTTCAGCATGAATATGATTTATAGTAGTTGAGGATTTTAACTGAATCAGTTAAATGGACGAAATTACATTACTGTGTTGTATAGTTGTTTCCATGTTTAAAATTGTTTCCCTTCATGGCTTACTTACTGCTTATGTTCTTTTATTTTTTCTCAGTCTTTATTTTAAAATTTTATTTTACTGTGACTTCTTAAAGATAATTCGTCCATCTTGTTATGCATTATCTATACTAAAACATAACAGCCAATTTGTTGACATATGTTTTGGTGTTCCACAAGGCTCTGTTTCCGGACCCGTTCTCTTCATTGTATACACTCAGCTGCACTCAAGTTTCAGATATCAACATCTGGTGTCTCACCAATTGTATGCTGATGACATTTAGATATACAAATCTAGCTGTCAAACTGAAGATGAGGCTACCATCCAAGGAGTAGAAAGGTGCATTTCCGATGTAAAGTCACGGATTACATGTAACAATGTGCAGGTGATAAAACTGAAGCTATCCTGATCATCACGGAAATTTTCTTGCATTCAGATCCCGTACCTTAAACAATAATTATCACCAATAGCATAATTAAATTCATACAGTCATTACGAAAATTAGGTGTCACTTTTGACAGTACAATCTCAAGAAGTCATCATGTTATGTACATATGCAAGGCTGCATATCTGGAGATAAGATGCAACAGCTCCATTTGTCTGCCATAAGACAATTGCGTGCTCCTTAGTACTTCCAAGACTGGACAATTGTAATTCACTTCCGATTAATCTCCGTCATTGCTACTGACACTTCAAAAAAGTTTAAATACAGCTGTTTGGACCATCCTTAGAGTACGAAGAACTGAGCACACCTCCCTCTGCTCTATCGCGACCACTGGCTATCCGTTCGATCCAGAATCGAGCACAAAATCTGTTCGCAATGTTACATTTCGCTGACTGACTCCAGTTCAATATAAATATTCGACCTCACACATGTAGAAACTTTACGTCCAGCTTCCGACACTCATATTCTTGTTGTTCAATCTGTTAAACTAAGTTACACTGACAACGTTCTTTTGGGTCCCTGGGCACATGTTCGTCGAATAAATAGCCCATTAGTCTAAAAAAATAATAATGTTTAATTCCTTAATTATTGTCAGAATGCTTTTGTTTTGCAACTTCCTGGTGTTGGTTTTTGTAATTTTGTCGTTATATATTCTTATATATGTTATAACGAAGCTAATACATTCAATAGAAAGATATTTTTAAAAATACGTAGGAAGTATAAAAATCAGATAGTTGGACATATAATAGATTAGGATAAATTAGAGATAAAATAAATTCCAACGTTAGGTAACAGTTAAGAGTTGTGTAAAAATAAATCCGTGACAAATGTTACCATCTTTTAAATTGGTTTGAGTATATCAATTATGCTCTGTCTGAAGTACGAGTGATAAAAGGTTAGCACGAGGGATAGAAGAATAATTGCTGGTAGTGGAGGTTCAGCTTACGAAAACGAAAGCTGAGTCATTTGTGGGAAAAATAAAAGAGGCATGCAAATGTTTACTACTATTTCAAAGTGCTATCAAACAAGGTAGTAGCAGTATTCTTCGAAATTATTGACAGCGTAATTAGTTGGCTTATGAAAACAGCTGGATATGTTATTTCTGTCTTGGCTGATCATTTTATTGTGTTGATTATATTATTACTGAACAGTTGTTTGAAATTTTAATGAAAGGTGCCAACAAAGCATAAAGTGTGATTTTTTATTTATTAGCTATTCAAGCAAAGCATCAAATGCAATCCTTAGCATCAATATCGATGATTAATCGTCTATCTCATTATCAGGCTTTGTCTACGCTCAGTGATTATAATTTATTTGAGTCTTTTTTACATCTCTAAACTTCCTTGCGTTGTGTTAAGGTCAAATTATCGAATTGCATCAGCACATTAACAATATGGCGTGCAAAATCATAATCCTTCTTCTCTTTATAATTTTTTTCCCACTGTGTCTTCTTTCATGTTTTCTTTTAGTTTGTATATCAGTGTCACAAATTGTTTATTATCCGTTGGAAAATATATTTTGGTTCGTTGATATTACTGGTCTAATTTAATCCAATTTGAAACGATTATCTGGATTTAATTTTGCAAAGTTGTGCCCAAAGATACTAAAAATACATATCAGTTGATAATGGAAAGATATCTTCACTGCCAACAGCATAGTCCAAGTAAAATCTACAGTCTGCTGTTTATTGTTTAAATGTTACAATGATGTTTTCACCACAGTCATATCCCTGCTCACAGAGTATTAGATTCTCAAATAAATGTTTTAGCAGTAAGTGAATCTCTGGATATTTTCTGTATAACAGATGTTCTCTTTGTAAATATCTTTACGAATTATATTTCACCTATTAACTGGATTTAATCTTGCAGTTCCTTATACTAACAGACCATTCACCCTGTAAAAAAGAATTAAGTCCAACCTACGTTTTTATTTATTGTTATTATTTCCTTTTATTACATGCGAGATTTTGTTATCTAATTACACCTAGGAAAACCAAGAAGTTCCTATCGACTTCTTTAATATGATTGTATCACCCGTTATATCATGTGAAATATCAACTTAGTAAGTACTGCTGTCATCGAAATATTTTACTTATGACATTGAGATGTCACCAATCATGGCGAGGAATAATGTTAGAATTGTTGCAGGCAGTGTAAAATTGTATAAATTTGTGCTGGTTTGCTTGTATTAAGAATGTATTCTTACGGAAAAGAAATCTAACATGAAGACAAAAGTTTTCTTATCTCATAGTAAATGTGAATTCAGCATAGCCTGTCTGCTGACTCGCGAACATTTTGACCTGTCAAGCTACAATAGTGTCCCACAAGCAGTTATTGCCATCTTAATTACCCAGTTAAGCTAATTCGGCCAAAATGTCATATTGCACTGAGCTATGTACTAGTCGGTAGAATCATCACTTTTATCACCTTAATAATAAGTGCCATATTCAAGATAAATGGTATGTTAAAGTCATTTACGGGATGAATGCAATGTGAAGTGATTGTTAGTTTATTTTTAATATTTCTTTTAAACAAATAAATCTGAAATTCATTGTCAGAGATGTAAAAAGTTCGGTAAATATATTTTTTGTGCACATACAAATATCAAGCCCATACTGTTTCTCTAGATTAACATCTAAATCTTTTTTGATTTCTGCCTTTATTGTTTGCCCTACCAAAGGAATACCATTTAATTTCGTTGATTTTACAAATGTTTTGTATCTCCTATATCTTTTTATTCATTTGTGTGTCTTTAATCAATTTTTCTCTCTTGCATTTGGAACATTTTGCAACTGATTGTACTTTTGGTACCAACTGCCAACAACATGATCAATTTACTTATCAAAGCAACACGAGAAATGAGATTCTAGAACCAAAGCTTGTTTTTACAGAACATTTGAATTTGCACATTGTAAATGGAATAACATGTTTTACCCCATCTATGTTGTGCGACCATTTAACCAATATCAAATGGCAGTGATTCATTTTATTATAGAGTTGATGACAAATTGTTCCATTGATATATTACCCAATTGTACGATGCAAATTCTTGTGCATGCGAAACACATAGTTGATTTTGTTGTTGTTACACATACTCGGGGTAACCTGGAGCGATTGAGTGACAAACAACGAGGTGCTTGAAC
>QKMX01365747.1:7725-19626 GCA_003401595.1 Venustaconcha ellipsiformis | reverse complement strand
TATATATATATATATATAAACGTTTGAAATATCATGCACAGAGATCATGTTAGAACATAAGCATAATTACTTTTCAAGGCCCTTAATACCTATATTAAAGTACATGTTAAGTAGATGAACGTCTTTAGCTTTTCTCAAAGACAGGAAATGTGACGGAGGACGTTAAATGGATTTGTATATATCAGTTTTGTACCCTTAATTCAAATACCGAACTTCACCATCAACATGCAGGGAAATTAGTTCATTTCCTATTGATCTTGAATATTTGCCCTGCTAGATTAATCTATAGCATTTACAATCAAAACATTTTGTCCATCATAGAAAAGCCGTGATACGTTTTGCATTATCAGCGAAGAAAGTGACAAGTTTACACTTAAATCTTCTTATGTTATGCTAACGTTAGTTTTGAAACAGACAAATTGAAATGCTAAGGATTTTCCATCGGTCTTTGAGTGAACTTCAAGGACTGACGGAATACTTACAAATTTAGTGTGAGAGTTGGGGTTGAAGCTCAGACGTTATTTTGACTTTATATAGCCAGGTGTATAGATTTTACCAGGGAGTTGAAAAGAGATTCTTGCAACTGAGCATTTACCAGCGCTAATATATATCAATACATATCATTTATAATTTCTTGTCGTGAACTCTGATATAAAGTAATATTGGTCGATGGCGATTGAGACAATTATCGAGACTATATTGGCAGGGTTGATGTATGGCGTGCAACTCATGGCTTATTAAGGGCAAGGGATGGACTGAGGCCGAGATTTAGTTACTCTTCAAGCGAAACAACCAGGCCCAAAGAGCCTGAGGATGTTCAAATGGAGGAACATGTAGTTAAGACAGAAACAACCCCACTCAGTCCTGAATCACAAACAGATACTGCAAGCTCCATAACATCGGGTAGTTCAGAACAACCTCAAATTCCAGAAACAGAAGAGGAAACGCGTCAAGTTGATGACAATACAGTAATCTTAGAGCATTTTTCCACTACTGGGAAAGAATTCGCTGATGAATGCGAAGTAAAATTAGATAGTACCGAAGAACGAAAAGATGATGTAAATGAGGAATTAGTAGAATCTGTTTTAGTAGATGTTGAAATTAGTGGTAAAACAGAGGGAGATTCTGTTACTGGTGACACAAAGGAAACCGTAGAAGCTAATAAACTGAGTGAAGAAAGCGATGAACTAATTGAAGATACACCGAATACAAAAGATGAAGTTGAAAGCGAGATAAACGAGACCGAGAGAGAAGAAACGTCTTCAGAAAGTCGCGTTATTGCAGGCATTATTGATGATAAAGCATCTCCAGATGAGCTCATGAAAGACAGTGGAATTGCAGATACCGATGACAATCAGGAAGTGAAGGAAGAAGAATCAAGGACTGATGAAATAGAAAAAGAGTTCGCCACAAAAACAGAAGATGAACTTCAAATCATAGAAACCAGTGTGAAAATAGTTATCTCTCCATCCAGTTCACATGATAAAATTGCCAATGCTTCTGTCGAAGGGGAGATACAAGAACCATCATCAGAAATTATGGAAATTCATGAGCAATCAGAGGAAACAATACAAGAAATTTCAACTGAGGAATCAATGCCTATTGTTACTTGCTTAGACGCAAATGAAGACATCACAACAGATATGGATGATGACTTGAAAAAAAGCATTGCAAAAATAGATGATCCAGAATCCAAGAAGGAAGATCAAATATGGGAAACACATGAAGAAGAAAAGTTAATGTTGTCGTCATCAGAAGCAGAAGAAACTCAGTCTCCGTTAAAGGAAACAGAAACTGCTGACTTAGAAGAAATTCTGGATAAAGAAAATGACCAAAAAGCATGTACCACCGAAAAGGTGGCAGACCAACAAGAAGAATCACATGAAGAAAGTTCTGAAAAGCCTACAGAACTTCAGGAAAAGGACGATGGCAAAGAATTGCAATCATTAGCGAATGTAGATGATGAAACTGCGATAAAGGGTGTTCATTTACCATATGAGGAGGCTGACTCTGAAACGCACGATTATGAAAAGGATATTGATACAACAACCATATATACTGAGGAGGGAGATAAGAAAACTGATTTAATAATCCAAGAAGATATTCATTTGGATGAATCAGGAGCTAAATCGCCTGTAGAAGAAGATAATAAAAACATCCAGACGTCTGAAAGTAGACATGAACAATTGGCACAATCTTTGGAGACGGGAGAGGAGCATATAATTGATGCCTCGGTAAAGGAAATTGATCCTAATGAATCTTCAGATGAAATTATCAAAAATACAGAGGCAGAGAAATCTGATGACCAAGAAATTGAATCTCCTCACAAACAAAATGCCGAAACTTCTCAAGGCCCCAAAGAAGATACTTATGCGAAAGTAGATTCCTCGAGTATGGAACTGGATGGGGTGAGTAACACTTCTACTTCTAGCGACACTAAGGGTGAGTCAACTAATATAGATATTAGCACGTCAGATGCCCATGAAGATATTACAAAACATAATGACTTGGAAGAAACAAAATTGAGTAAATCTAAACCTGAATTCGAAGCGATTAAAGATAGAGAACGTGGTTCTGTCCTTACCGACTCAGAGGATGATAGACATATTAGTGCAAAAGATCAACAAGATGTTATTTACCCCCAGGATGATGAAGAATTGCAAAACGATCAAAATGTATCAGAGGTGATTGGCTCAAAAATTGATTGTTCTGAGACTCAAGAGAAAGGACAAGAAGTAGCTACAACGAGCATTGAGACAGAAGATTCACATATGCCATCACTAGATGATAAACAAAATGCCGATTTTGAATCATTAACAAGCGCATCGGTTTCTGGTGGAGATAATGCTTCTATGGAACAACATGATGATAATGCTTTGGACGGAAACAACGAGAAAGAACAAAAAGACACTGCAGAAAAAATTGAAAGCAAAGCTTATAGAGCAAAGGAGTCTTTGGCTAGATCTGTTTCTTCTGATGGTATTTCAGATTCACAGGTAAGGGTAAAAGCCTCAGATGGAATGGATGACTCAAGCCAAATGTCTGCTGAAGCTAAAGTAGATGAAATTAAAGGTGAGGGAGATAGTTCTGATGCTCAAATTATCCTTCAAAATGGAGATAGTGAGACTGATGCCAGTGTTCCAGAAGAAACACGAGCAAAGACTGAATCAGCAGTAAATGGATTTCAGGAACAGAGTGGGGATGATCTAATTTCAGATACGACAGATGCACAAGTCGGTATGTGTTTTAGCCTGGCAATGACGCTTTTTCCTTTGCTATGTGTTCAGCACTGTTTCGTTTTTTTTGTTTGAAATACCTGCTAGGTGTTTGAGAGACTGCCACAAATTAATGCGTAGCATGATACTTGTTTCTCTTTCGTGATATCTCGTATTAGCACTTGATTTCTTTTTTCTCAAACGCTTTAATGTGATCACTGCTTTAAGTCTGACTGAATTTATTAGTCTAGTAATGTTGTTGCATTTCAGAACAAGGACAACAACAGATGTAATAGATATTTTGACAAAGCCTGCACAAGGTATTCACAAACGGTTGTAATCACTGTCGTTAACAGACAAACGATATGGGAATTCCATTTACGTATAATTGATTCCGTGGTATCTTGCCAAAGCGGTTCAAAATAATATGCCACGATAGCGTGGTAATGAGCCGCATTCGAATCTGGAACCAATGCTTCTCTAATGCAGTACACCTAAAACATCCCTAAGCACTAAGATAATTTGCCTATTGGTTGACAAGTGAAAATGTATTTATTAGTTTAAGGCTAGAAATATCAAAATGCCTAGCACAATAATTTGTGACAAGGTTCCATTTACATATGTCATATGTCCATAGTTGTACATCACCATGTAATACACATGCTTATCAGAAAACTATATATTATATTATTCTCAAGCTGGCTTCCAGACACAAATGTATGTCTATGCAAAAGACACGTGAAATGAATAACTATCTTTATTTCCCGCTAACAGAATTGGGCTAAAACATGTTGTAGAGCAAGCTGTTAGTGTTCAGTCCAGAGGAGGATCTGCTTTCGCAGATATCTTAACCAGTGAAACAGAGTCCAAAGGCGGTTCGTATTTGCACTGTCTTCGCGAGGTATTTCTGCTCTACGGCTTAACAAACCAGCTGATTTACTTTCTTCTTTCTTTCTCAAAGAACAAAGAGAAAGGGCTATATTTCAGTTTACATGGCACCTATTTCAAACTAGTATCTTTTCAAAAGGGTATCGATCGATATATTCTTTGTCGATATTAGACTTTTTAATTTCATAATGTGATATGAAAAGTTAATACAAAGTAGATCATATGGAATAAAATTCTACATTATCAACAAAAATATCCTAGACTGGAGAGACTATTCATTGGATGATGTACTTTGAGACAGCCTATATAAAATGACTTGAGAAATAATTTAATCCAATAATGGGATAATATCAGCTTAAATGGCTTAAGTTGGAAAAGTGAGGAAAAACTCAAAATCAAACAAAAAACCCAATCAACTGAAATATAAATCCCTTCTCTTTGCAAGAAAAATTAGCACACAATGCTAGATTGCGTGAAATACCTACTGCTGCAAATAAATATTCAATGGCCGAGGATATATATTCATATCTCCTCACCCATTTCACTAACAGCCTATGTCTTAACCAAATCTAACCTCTTGTGTTTCCATCCCTTTTTTAAAACTATTTAGATTGTCACTGAAACAACATGTAGAAACAGTTGAGCAAGTGCAAAGTCGAGGAGGTGCTGCTCTGTCCGAATATATTTCAGGGTTCGAGTCTAAGGGCGGTGCGTATCGGGAATGTTAAACCCAGTTATTATAGAGTATCACATGCCACTACCACTATATAGCCTATATTAATCTGCCAGTTACAACTAACAAGAGTGGAGGTTATATGTATGAGTTGACTACTAACATTGAACACTTTGTGACGTAATTGTACATATGATTTCAATAAGAAGGCGAATTGGTGCTCTTTGAACAACAAAATGATCGGAGAATCTTTAAAGAATATGTTTCAAGCCACCCATTTCTCCCGATCTTCTATTTAGTAATATTTATAACTGTTCTAAAATAGTTCCTTCTACAGATCCAACTTCATTTAACAATGTTCAGCATACCTTTCTTTCTGATATCATCTCTTACAATTATTTTCCTCCTTGTTTTGAGATTTACAATTTCCTTCTAAAAATAATTTGCATATTTTAATGTTTGAAGATCGAAGATTAGTGTCATATAACATAATTGTATTTGTATCACATCATGCAAATGAACCTATTTTTAAAGATATATTTTATGTACACTTTAATGGGACTGCATGATATAAATCCAGAGCCAAACGCATGCTGACTTTGTTGATGAACAAATGCATGCGAACTTTTTACCTATCGAAAAAAATATGCTGCTAAAAAAATTTTTTTTTTAATTTTTCAGAAGCGGAATCATTCATTTGTATATCATATCAATGCTAATGCATATGTGAGGAAAGTCAGGCATATACTAAATATGTCTTTAGAGCTAATGTACCATATTTGCGGTTCATTTTGTTGATGAGGGTGATTTTTATTTGCATGTTTTGAATGTTCAAGGATCTCTCTATGTATATCATTCACATTTTACGAAAGAAACGATTATACTAATAAGCAGACATAATATTATTTTAATCCTATTTATCAGTCATTTCTTGTATTTTTATCGGGTATAACAGATAGCCGGTTTAGGATCTCCAAATATGTCTTTCCTTTCCACGAGGTCTGCTCAAACGGTATGATAGATCTTTCAAGAGTATCTTTCCTTTGTACGGGTCCCATTTTAGCAGTATTACAGCCTGTAGGGACCTTCAATAATATCGTTCCTTTGTATGGGGCCCATTGTAACAGTATTACAGCCAGTTTGGACCTTCAAGAATATCGTTCCTTTGTATAGAGCCCATTGTAACAGTATGACAGCCTGTAGGGACCTTCAAGAATATCGTTCCTTTGTATGGGGTCCATTGTAACAGTATTACAGCCAGTTTAGACCTTCAAGAATATCATTCCTTTGTATTGGGCCCATTGTAACAGTATGACAGCCTGTAGGGACCTTCAAGAATATCGTTCCTTTGTATGGGGCCCATTGTAACAGTATGACAACCAGTTTAGACCTTGAAGAATATCGTTCCTTTGTATGGGGCCGATTGTAGCAGTATGACAGCCTGTAGGGACATTGAATAGTGTCTTTACAATCCATGGAGCCTATTTTAAAGTTATGACAGATGTCCAATTTAGGACTTTCAAGAGTATGTTTACTTTCCACAGGGCCTGTCTTAACGGTATCATGGGTAACAAATGTAAAACCTGCAGGATAATTCTTTCCTTTCCATCGATGCGTATTGTTACAGCCCTTAAGTCTACAACAAATACATATTCTGATTATATTTGTATGGAACTGGATCCAGTAAAATTATTTCTTCAATTAAATCTGTATAAAAACGATATTGCTTCGCTTTCCTTATATATGCTTGCCTGTAATTGCTGTTCTGCTTTACCCACTTGTAAACATATCAAATATTTAATATACTTGATATAATTTGAATGAGAAACTTTGCATGCAACTTAGGATACTGGAATATATTTCATTTGTTGCTTAAATATTCGTTGCATGAAATTGTGACGATGCACTTTATTGAGATTTGTAAAATTGCTGGTATTTAGTGCCACAGTTTGATTCATTAATTTTATTTATACGTATCAATCTACAGATTATGCTGACTTTTGCATCAATAAGGTTTTTGGTAATGTTGAGGGATGTATAGTCTACATATCATACTATAATCGTTATAAAAATACGAAAGTTAAAATTGTGTAACATTTGGGCACAACCATATCATTGTTAATTTTATATTTATCATTGTTGTGTGTTTTCTCAGACATCATGCTGAGGTACAGTTATTTGACTTGATGACAAACTGCTATTACGAGTTTGATTCAAAAGTAATTTTCTCACATGAAACTATATTACTTAATATCATAATTTGTTTTGATAATGTTCATAAGAGTAGCACATGATACATATGAGCAAAAATATTCTAAATGAACATTGAAATCCAACTATATGTACGTTTAATGTTATCTTCTTACGCACTGTTAAGCTGACAACTATTGCACATACCTTATAAATGTATTTATTGCGTTTCATATTATAGTTTCATTTTATTCACCGTTCTTTCATGGTAGATACAATTTGTAAGAATTAAATTTATTCAAAATTGTATTACATTAATTAAAACAATGGTTTTGTTACACGTATGGATAGAGCTTGTAATCTAACATCTAAACCCTCAAATGATCTTCATCTGAACATCATGCATGAAAACTAAAACTTAAAAAAGCGCATCGCAATTTCAGATTCTCAAGTTAGCATGAAGATGATGCGCGGAGAGGTATCAGCTAAAACCACGTACCAAAGAACTTCCACCGGGCCGATAGCTATCTCTGAAGTCAGTCCTGAGGGAAAGTTCATTGTTCTGGAAAACACATCTTCTGGACCAAATAGAAGAGTAAATATTATTTATTTATTTATTTATTTATTCCAAATAAATTCTTCCTTTATGTGCAAATAATTATGCTAGAATGCATTCTAGGGATTTTAAGAATAAAGTCTTGCGATGAAGTTTTAGTACCTGATTTTGGAATACTATTATTTATGATAATGTTTTACTGCAGAATGGGCATTTTGAAGGTAATTCTGAATTTTTGAAATTTGATTTGCATTGAGGAGCAAAATTGTAAATACGAAACCTTTGTCGGTATTGTCAGTAACATAGAATGATAAATGAATAAAACGGAACTTTCAAGTTTTGCGGGGATATAATGGTTGATTTGTGACACCAGATATCTTGTGCACAGGAAGGGGCAAACTGTGGCAAACACTCAGTGGTGAGACTAAACTTTCTGAGTCAAGATAACTTTAAAATGGATAAACGTGTGATTTCCTTCTTTGTACATTCTATGGTGGCTTGATTATGTCGGAACCCTTTTACCTGAATACCAATAACTTTAGTATTGGAACAAAATATATCACCATATAAAGGATGACGCCATTGTGTTGATACATGTACACGTAGCATTTATTCCTTGAAATGTTTGAATGCTTTGCATCTGTTTGCATCTGTTGCATATAAATAAATGATACATGCTACATAACCGTTAGGATATCCTAGTACAACAATATGCAGGGAAATTCTACTTATTGATGATATATGCTTCAGGCAAACTTATTTTTACAATTAAAGCTATGAAATTTGATTGTTGTGTCATTTGCTCACAGAAAGAATTAAACTATACCAAATAGTTTTAATTGAGTATTACCTGTTTACGTAATTAAATTTAATAAATTTATTCATTCTTAATCCAAGGACAGAATCACATTATTTCTAATGCAGCTTTGCTCTCTTTAACCGTCATTCCACCATGCTCCGTTTAGATCATCTTCCATTCGAATATACAACCTTTCACACCATAATTAAACCTTGATGTGAATTTCTTGAAAGTCATGTAAGAAGTCACGTTCTTATTCTTATTGTGTTTGATCATCACTCAATAATCCCTGTAATTAATCTGATTATTATTCATATATTTCATACCCATGTTATTTCGTAATACCATTTCATGGTTATTTAGTTACAAAAATAAATGAACATTCGCTTAGAAATACAAACGTTCCTTTTGTATATATGTTATACTATAATAGTTTATTATTTGCTGATAACGAAATTTAAATGGACATAACAGTCCCATTATTTAGCTGTTAATTTTAACGGGGAGAAAGAGTCAATAACTTCTATAAAAAGAAACTCGGTTATTAGAGGTAATTTTCTTTAGTGAATGTTACTTTAATTTCTTTCTCAGAGCTAAAGAACTTTTTCGAGCTTCATGTACATGTGTTGTGTTATGGTACATAAGGGTTTTGCTTTGATGCCAATGTAGCATACATATTGAAGATTGAAATGTGATAACATTTGGGTTATAACACAATTATGTTAAGGGTGTTGATTTTTTTTGTCTTTGCTGTTACACGCAAAACTAATATGTAGCATGAGTACTTTTCTTATTCAGTAACAACAATAGTTCGGCCTTTTTGCTAGCTAATGTTAGTGAAAATCAATTTACCTTGTCAATCCTTCATTTATCTGCAAAGTGAACATTATATAAATAGTCTTGAGAAATAATTTTGTTAAATAGATTTGATATGTGAATTGTTTATTTTTATATTGGTATCTAGCATTATACTAATAGTTTTGTATGTTCAATCATAGGAAGTTAATCTTGATGGCTGGAAAATCAAGCGAACGGTCGACGGCAAACACGATTACATCTACCCATTTAGAAACTTTACTTTGAAAGCAGGAAAGAAAGTCAAGGTGAGTCAAACATAACTGAACACTCATTATGTTGAGTAATATAATAGTTATACTTTGTATGGCATTGCTATTTAAGATTGCTAATGTGTTTTATCAGTAAACTAAACAGAAAGCATTAATTGAATATGTGAACTAACTGCTAATAACCATGAAGTTTAATAAACATTTCAGTCAGAATAGCTTTATTTAATATTGTCATTGAAAATTAAACTTTCATGATATGATAACACGGACTGTATATTAATCGTGACCCGACAAACGTGTGCAAGACAAATGCGCGCTGACATAATCTTTAAATTCAGCTCTCAGTAAAATATATAGTGGCCAATAGAAAAGCAAAAGACTTTTACATTTAAAACAATAAGGCTAAAGGAAAGGATTCAAAAACTTAGAAAAATCCTATATAGTACACATGTTTGGAGTTTGCTTAGCATATAAATATTTTCGAAATGAAAACTAATCAATCAGCACTGAATATATGAATCATGTCCTGAATGGTAACTTCAAAGACCCGTTTTTATATCCACTAAATATAATATCAGTCAATTATTAGTGTTCAATAAATCGACAAGTCTTTGGCATAAATTATACAGCTAATACTGTTATTTATGATTCGATATAAGTGCGTTGTCAACGAGTGTTGATCGTATAAAGTGCTGCACGGATTGGATTCTTAGTAGTGACAGCTACCCGTGTTGACCTCTGAATTTCAATGTTCCAGATACTTGCCAGAGGTTCAGCAGCAGAAGCTGGGCTTAACGATCTGGTGTTCAGAGACGAGGACACTTGGGGCGTAGGATCGCAGGTGACCACCATGCTAATCAACGAAAAGGATGAGGTAATAACGAAAATTAAGAGAAAGTTTTATATATAATATTAGATAATTAAGCTTTACACTTTATTAGGGAACGTTTAACCAAGAACTCGTAGATTATTCTTGTTTGCACACAGAGATCTCTATTATCCGATTTAACTAACCTTGGTACCTCCGAATGTGATATTTGTTTTACAATGACCCTTACTCGAACCTCACGTTACAAGAAAAAGGTGAAGTAAAAGTGAGATTAAGATCAAATTCTACATTATTGAAGCAAGCATTTATTCAATTGCAGATTTGCAACACGAATCTCGAAAATCGTAAGTGTAAAAATGTGTGTTTATTGCATTGCAGTAAATGCTATGCGTTACAGTGTTTGTTATGAGCACTTTTGAAGCCTTCTTTAGCATGTTTTTGTGACTGTGTTAACCTTCTGGCATCCCCACCTGTCCGTGGCATGTTATTGAAAGAATGTTATAAAGAAAGGTTTTTTACTTTGACAGAAGCGGCCAGAGAAGTTACTTCCATTTCTTCATTTGAACAGTCATATCTGATACTGTTTTTACATCAATAATGCCGCTTTTCAAATACTAAATACACTTGTTTTTTTATTTGTTTTGCTCATATTATACAAAATGTTCCAGAAGCATTGCATGACTAGCTTTCCTTTAAATTGATTTGATAAAGTTTGTTTTTGTATTTCATTTTGTATTAATTCTACTAATTTCCTCTTTTTTATCAAGCATTTTGCAACGTCTCGCACAATTTAAATGACATTTGGGGTCGAGTAATGACCTGCTTTGCAGTTTGTAATTGACCAAAAAGTGCCAAGTTAAGGTTAAATTAATCCATCTAGCAAAACAATAATGTTCATGAAGTTATGTTTCACTGAGATGGTAGCGTGTTGTTTGTTTGTCGTTGTTGGGGGGGGGGAATTTTCATGGTTATAGGCTTTCCATGAAAATATCATCTGATCAGTCATTAATCTTTGTAGTTAAATTATTTTGATTTATTCAGCAAACACAAGTGGCTTGCAATATAATTAAACAGGTCTGATATTATAATATTCTAAGTTCTACAAACCAAATTCAAAAACTAGCAAATGAAGTATATACTAAATGCAACTAAAATTGATAAGAATCATGTGGAGTTGTGACCATATATTATATTTCTGACTGCTATTTGCGATAATTTAATATGGTTTTATATACTGAGACTGGATTTATAGTTTAATATGGTTTAACAGATTAGGACTGGACGGACAATTTAATATGGTTTTGCCAATTAGGACAAGACTGATATTTTAATATAGTTGATGATTAAATATGGTTTTACACATTTTGGCTGAACTGATTATTGAAGATAGTTTTTGCATTGGGACTTGACTGATGATTAAAAATAGCTGTACATATTGGGACTAAATTGGCGATTTAATATGTTTTTAATAATATGCGCTATAAAATATACCAATATTGTGCATCTTTTTGAATATAAAAACTTCCTAGTGCTAAAAGAATTAGTCTGGAAGAAGTTGCTACCATTCAATATACAATAAGTACAAATTTCAGCATAAACCGCATTTGTTCTAATTACTCCATTCATCGGCTAGAGATAAAAGTCTTTAAAACCTTGTTTTTCTAGTATTATAATCACACACACA
>QKMX01365742.1:58296-72720 GCA_003401595.1 Venustaconcha ellipsiformis | reverse complement strand
ACACACACACACACACACACACACACACACACACATCCTGCACAGCAAGTTGATCCTACAAAAGATCCTAATAATAAGAGTAGCAGCCTGAAGAGGGATAACACAAAAGGTGCAATATAAACACAAAAACCATCTCTACAAGGTCGGTTATACTTATTGTCTGCTCGGAACTAGAATTCATGTGGTTGCAATCGATACTTTAATTAAATACCAGATAAATTTTTATTACTGCATCTACTCACTTATGACACCAGGTCAACTGGCCAAACCCAGATCTGATGTCGCACAATGTGTCAGCAGATCTGGGTCTATGCAGTTTGCTAGTAGTAATCAGTAAAACAACATATACCCTGAACTGCTGGTGTGTTATAATAAAGCAGATCAGAACTATAGATGCAATTGGTATTAAGCTATAAGCAAATATATACATTATTTAAGACAAAATAAGTGACAGTTTTTGATATAGGAATAAAGTTCATTAAAAAAAACACAAAAAACTATGATTCATCATCAAGCTGTTTATTACCTGTTTAACAATGTTATCAGAAATATATTGAGACAGAAAAATATTCATAATTTGATAACATTAATTTACAAGTTACACTTTTCAAGTATGACTTTGGTCCCTTTATAACAAGGTCATATTAGACAGACATATTATAATGCTCAATGTAATAAAAAAAAAATTTTTAAATCCATAAATGTGATTGAAGCACTTGGGTAAAATGGGTACACAGCAAATATGTATACAAGTATTTTATAAACAAAGAAAAGCATATACAGGAAGGTAGAGTAAACAGAAAATAAAGAAATCTTAAAAATTAGACTAACAATTAAGGGTCTTAAGAAAAAGTTAAAATGAATTAAAAATTTGTTTACAACATTTCAGATTTATGCTGAATCATGTCAGCCAGTCTAAACATTTATTGTTACAATGGAGAAAGCTTAATAACATATTTACTTGTTGCTCAATCCTTCATATGCTAATGAATTTATTATTGCTGTCCATGGGATCCAGAGTATAGCACCTTATAATGCAACCACTTTAATATAAAGTACAGTATAATAGTCTTACAATGAAGGAGTGCTTTATGTGGGTGAAAGTTATTATGATGATAGCTAATAAATATTGTATTTTGAATTACTCAATCATACTGCATTCAACAGTTTCCTGATGTTTTATATTTAGTGTTTCTCACATCAATGTATATTAGAAGCCTCCGAAAGAGTTTCATCAGTCTGCATGTTACCAAATCTATGGTCTGCAGAAAGATATTTTTAATCATCTGGTGAATGTATGGACATAAGGGCAGAAAGAAACATACATTGTCATCTAGTTATCACCGTGTTTAATATTTGCCAAGCTTAACACAAAAAATTGTCTATATAATGAAAGATGGTGAAGATGTGAGAAATAAAAATTTCTAATGTACTTTAGCAATTTGAGTCATATTGCTACAATGTCTGCAGTGTGCCATTTTATGATGATGTCCAGCACAGAGGCATTATACCACAGACATGTGGCATGTCACACCCAGTCACACTATCCTGATACCAAGCCAACCAGTCTTAACACTAATCTCTTAATTCTGAAAACTAACTTAAGAAAGACTTACTCAAGGTGACAGATAGATGGATGGACAAACTGATGTTACCCATGAAGCTGTACAGAATGGTTACACAATATCCTCTACCCCTGTTGCAATGGTCAAAAAGAACACAACCCCTTGAATAATTATTCTTGTGGATTGACAAGTTGCAATAAGGTAAAAAATAAAAATTGCAATAACTTGCATAAAAATTTAATAAGCAAAGTACGGGAAATTTATAATGGATTGTTGTAACTGTATATTTTCCAGGACTAAAAATAACTTTATGTGGTACACTGCAGCTAACAAAAGCAAACATCTCTCACAGAAAAAAAGGTTTAAGTGATTGATATATTACTTAAAACATGTGTAATGCATGATCACAGATTTGGAATCAACTGAATGCATAGTGAGTAATGACGCATATGGGAATCTTCCAGTTTATCTTACAAATTCTGAAATAAATAGATCACATTCAGACTTGATTGTTTGCCATAGTTTATTCCACTTTTGCATAAAAATGTACCAAGTTTGATATCATATATATATATATAGTATCATATATCACAGACAGCACATATTAAAGCCTATCTTGATATAACATGTGATACACAAAAAGTTTAACTTTATAAATTACAAAGAAACACATATGAAGAATTGGAAGAATAACAAAAGCTACCAAAAGCAACATTAAGGCAGTGTGACCTGGTTGATTCCAATCTAGAATCTTTGGGTACATGACACGATTGTGATCTCCTGCCCAGTAGATGGCACTGAAAGCAGTGTATGCAGCACCATACAAGACAGGGTAAATATAATGGTAAATCCGAATTGGAATACCTGAGATGATGTGATCCAAAATTACAAGTACAGAGTTCAATATATGCTCCTGTAAGTTTGCCATGTCTAGACTGCTTGTGCCCATCTGTGGCCAGAGAAAAACGAAGAACACCAGTGTGACCATTAAGGCTGCACTGGAAACTGTAGTAAATAACATCCATGTAATCTTGTGAAGAATTGGAAGTGATGGTGTTCCAAGAACTGTTGTTTCTTGTCTGCCATAGTAATGGTCAGAATTTTCCACACTATCTACTGGGTGGTAATCACCTGACCAAAGACTTGGTGTCACCTGAAAACACACAGCAAATAAAATTAAAGGATTAGTACTTGCATATGCATACCTTGCTTCTACCCACTACCACCTTTACATCCATTTTTAAAATGAGTCAAAATAGTATCGTCTCCATTGAAAACAAATGTAATACTAGTTTCCTGCAGTAGTAAGTAAAAAAATGCAATCAATCTTAAAAAATAGTGAAAGCATAAAGATAGGTCAAGATGTGCACTTTCAATTGATGTACTAAGTTCCACAGCAACCCATCAAAATCTGTAAGGCTACAGTATGATTGAAATTAGCCAAAACTTTGAAATAAGTTAGTTTTATATGGTTTTATTTGTATGATTTAAAGGCAAACCATATTTATGTAGGTTACCACTTTCTTTTCCTAAAATAACTTATATGGTTTATACAAAAACCATGTATTAAAAATCACTCTGTATGAAAAAGATTTATGAACTGGTTGAATCCAAAATAGTTTTCATAGCTACCTCCATTGAATCTTTTGTTTTGCTAATTATACTATAGTGAGCACACTGAACAAATTGATTCCATGATAATAATTTCTATCAGTAGCTGATTTAAAAAAAAAGCTTTATTATAAGCGTGAAACCAATTATGAATTATTCAACTTCTACTGGCTTATTTTATAACATGGAACAAATTAATAATATTACTATTAATGCTCAATAAGGCTGACTCAAAACATCCAAGACACCTATTTCAAAGGGAGGTAATTTGCACTGGAACAAAACACCTCTATATAGTGATAGTCTGTGACAGATTAATACAGGATTTTATATATACTTATCAAAAATGCTGTTTTGAAATAGTTTTTGATTGCTTTATATTTTCACCTTTGTATTTTGAATTCCAAGGTTATTTCAAACACTAACCGGCCTTCAAACTACATTGTAAGAGTAACAATCTACATCAACCAACATGTAAATGCATTTATTCAAATGCTGACCTTAACTACAGCATGACCATTGTTATCTATAAAGCATTGCATGGGTGAAACACATACTGATCTTGTGCATGAGCAATAAGGAAATATTAATTGTAAACAATGAAGCATAAGTCTTTTACTACATGCATGGCCCAATAAATACATGCATTTAAAAAGCACAACTTATAAATTATGTATGCCTAATGGGCTTATTTTATGGATTACAATGAAGTTATATTGCAGTCTACCAGATGGGAACACTTTTAGTTTATATTTCAATCATGCATCTTGAACTAATTATTATAAAGAAGAAATTTATGTATAAAAATGTAAAAGGAAAGAACATACTGAAATTAAACAAACTGCCCGACAACAGCCATGACAGGAACCATACAAGCAGATGGAAAGTTTTACTTCAGTGAAATCAGGTCAAAAACAAGCAGACAACAATTTGTTAACAGAACAACTTTGTTCGATAGTTTTTAATGTTTAAGACAAAAATATAATGACTTTTGTTTTGAAAAGTAAAAAAAAATGTTTGCAATATTGATCAGAACCAATAGTGAGCCAGTCATTTCTTCACTATTTTACTTGTTGGGGGTGAGGTGGGGTGGGGGGAAGACAATTCCAATCTTTACCTACTTAACTTGAAGGGATGATGTGGTGAAAAATGCTCTCAAAATGAAATTGTTTTAAACTTGAGTTACTAGTATTAAATTCTATTTGTTAAATGGTGATATTCAATTATCTGGGAAATGTCATCCTCTGATTTGCATTTGAGTTTTCTTAAATGATTTCTATATATTTTATTACTATATCTTTGACAAGGCTCCAGAAGTTTCAGAACACCTAATACTTTATTTTTTGTGTGTGAGATCTATGAAAGACATTTTCAAGCTATTTCTTGCAATCGAGAATAACTCTCATTAGTCAGTTGCTTTCCTTGTATTGATTGTCATTGCCACTCTACAAACCGAATGTGAGATTATATCACAAAAAATGTCTTGTCCTTACTGATCTATGCTCAAATTACAGGTATTTTCAAGGGCTGGACATTTTTACAACAAGGTTCATAACCACTCTGAGAAAATTCTGATTATACAATAAAACCTGTCTTGTGAGACCATCTTTACTGCCAATAAAAAAGGGCCTCACAACAAATGTGGTCTCTCATAACATGTTTGTGCAAGATGACCAGTTTTCAAGGTTGAAATTGAGGACAGTTTTATATGGAAATATATACACAATTAATGCATATGTATGTTAAGTTATAGTTCTTTTTAAAATAATGGATTCATTTCATCTAAAAATATTTTTACAAAGCAACAGATTTATATCTATCATAAAATATTCACATTTATATTTAAAGATTAGGTGTTCATGTATTAGAAAACGAATTGCAAAATTAACTTCATGAATTGCAAAATTAACTAAGGCAACATTTATTTATTCCATTAATAAGTTATCTTTACATATAAATTATTTAAATGTAATGTAAAAACTGCAGAAACCTATGATAACACTTACCCATTGTAAAATTTAGCAGTTTTGATAATGCTTTGCATAAATATGGAATATACATGTACCAACGAATGAAATAGAAAATTAGTATTGACCCATCCAGAAACAAAATAAATCTATTGAGAAACAAAAGCTTAAGGCTTAATTCACCAATGACATAAAAAGATGAACTCAATAAACAAAGAGTGTAATAGGCTGCATAATGGCACACAGATGTTGATTTGGTGTGTGAGTTTAATATATGTCACATCAAAAAAGGCAACAAACAACTTTAACATTTATGAAGTCAACTGAATCCACTAAATGATAATCACTTATTAAAATGACTAAGACAACGACATCAGACATCCCGGGCATTACAGATTGACTCTAAAGACAAATAATGTACCTAACTGCTACAGTACAGCCCTTTAAGAAGGTTTCTCACATTATTAGTGTTGTGGGGTTTTCGTCAAGATAAAGAAACAATATAAATGCTTGAATTGACTATACACATGGTAAATATTAAAAAGGATTTACAGAATTTTGAACACATAGTCTTGCAATCTTCTAAACCCTGTCACTCATAATTTGTGGTGCATTCTTTAATTATATCCCTTTTATGCAAAAATACATAAAATAAATTTTATACATCACAATTACCAGCAATTATTATTTTTGTTGTAGAAAAGTTGCCTTTGAAAAGCAGCTGTTGTATATGCTACTATTGTTGTGCTTTTAGTATTTAAGCTACTTATTTTTGATAACAATAATACTATAAATTAAGGCTGAATTATAATAATTTTGTTTGTTACTGATAGGTATCATAGGAATAAAGGTACCCAATGATCATATGATACCATTAGTTTGTTACACGCCAAATTAAAACTGTGTTTTAAAGGATAAGAACTTTGCAACATATTTACCAAGGAGACACTACAGCAAACAAAAATATTGAATATTCTTTAAAACCATATTCCATTTTCATTAATTAAAGGCATCAAACAAGATGTCATAAGAAAAGTCAAATTAGAAGGAGTTAAGTTATTTAGTCTTTCATGTTAGACTAAGCCTAACTATGCAGATGAATACCTGGCCATGTGTTGAATATAAGTAATTCAAAGCACACAATGTATCAACCATAACCAATATGAACTGTCAACAATCAAAACAGCTAGTCAACCAAAATAAATTAATTATGGAATGAATACATATCTTTTATGATGAAAAGAGGGAGCAGCCTGCTCTCTTGTGTTTTAAAAATGCATGTGTGTTGGAAAATGCATGTGTGTTGAAAAATGCATGTGTGTTGGAAAATCTCAGTACTTACAGGGTCAATACTAGGGGATAAATCAGGTGAAATAGTCATCAATCATTTCACCCAATAAGACTCAAACTGGCAAAGTTCACTTTGTATTCCATTGATTTCATGACATTACCCCCACCCCATTTTGTTTCAAAACAATGCATTAATAAAGTATAACACTGGCTTTTGTGTCAGTTTACCCTTAAAGAAGATGGAAGAAAGTTATAAAATGAAGTCTTTTCTCCTGAAGTTAATTTTGGTGGTAATTTTATCATCATAAATACCAGAATTACACTGCTATCTATGGGATTCTAACTAAACATTCACACAGGAACCTTGAAAAACCAATGAAAAAGTTTAGTTCGTGGTCTGCCCAATCTGAATCAAATTATGACTTACTGGGAATATTCAAGTACATTACTATGATTGGAGATAATTTTGTCAGGATATTAGGGCCAAGATTGGACCCTGATTTTATAAGATTGGCAAGTTTCAGTATCATAAGATGTCTTTAGGAAAGGAAAAAGATAACCTTAATGATACCATCTAGTTACACATGTAGCATGTATTAAAGGAATGCCAGAAAAGTTCTGGCCAGCAGGATTAACGTTTGATTGGGATATTTCAAAATAAATAATCAAGGGTCTCCAATGAAATCTGTTGTCACCAGGCATATAACAGCCAAATCATCCATGCTACCTGTATTATCTGTAGTGTTAAGAAAATTAGTAGGCAGACATAAAACTATGTTTTTCTTACAAAACACTCTTAAGTGATATTGCTTACAAAGGATTATAAAAAGTTCAGTGGTGCTCATATCTGTTCTTGCATTATGGTTGTTCATGCAGTGTTGGTGAGAACAATCTTCACAATGCCTGTAGATCCTCTTAAGTGGTCATGGTTACAAAGAAATTAAAGTTCAGTGGTGTTTATCTGGTTTTTTATGTGATTATTCATGTCAAAATGCTTAATGTGCTTCAAAATCTTTGCTGCTCATGACAGTATATTTAAATGATAAAATGGATCTGTGCATGATGAGTGAAATCTCAATGAACACAGAGTTATTTTGTTTTAAGAGTAGGGCTCATTTTTGTTATAAATGAATACGGCCTGTGTTTGGCCTGAGAGGATCCACCCGTCCCTCTTAAAGCCCTAACTTAGGCAGGTTAACTTTAACTGACATATTTAAGCTTTTATACACTATTAGTGAAAACATTACCTGAAGTTCATTAAAAAGCTGTTTATGTCCATCCATGTCAGGGAGACAACAAAGCTGTTTGCGTCTTTTACAGCAGTAGAAAAGGCACACAAAGAAATGAAGGATTAGGTACAATGCAAGAACAAAGTAGGTCCAGTTGGTCAAAAAGGAAGCCCAGGAAAACTGGGTATTGCTGTTTGGAAAGCAGATGACAGGAGCATCTATTGCAGTAGAAATTAACCAAAAGCTCACGTATACTGCCACAAGAAATCTGTAGGCCAGGTATACTCCAACTGGCATTCGCCACTGAAACAGAAAACATGTCAAATAAACTGCTCATATTGCAGCAATGAACTGTCTGAATTACCAAATACAGTACAATCCTCCTGTGGGTTGAAAAGAATTTGGCTGTTTATGGAAGACAACTGTTTTAAAGAACAATATGTAAGAAATTACTATTTTGAAAGTTTTTGGAGAATGAGTGATGAGCAGTGGCTATTAAAACAGGTGACCATTTTCACTAATTCCTTGCATAACACATGCCTGTCTTCAAACATATCCATGTCTGGTGTGGCTGTCATAAAAACCAGCAAATCTAACTACTCATTCTATTTCTGTTTGAATGGATCAGATATACAAGCATATTATACAAAAGAAGATTCGTGTCCATAGGTAACCAAAAAGCTCAGGCTTGTAATCCAAGGGTTGTGTATTCAATACCCATCGAGGCCATCATGCAATGGTTGCCTCTTTGTGTCCTTGAGAAATGCTCTAAGTTTTCATTCCTCTACTTTATTTTGCCAATAATGAATTCCAAATGCCATTAAAAACCAATCAACTGATCAGTTTGTTCACAGATTTTCTCACAATCAAAATTACACATGCACGAGGCCAATTTAATTAAATTTGGGAAGGCCTATTGCAGGTATCTGGAATTTGTCATACTAATCTATGCATGTCACATCCAACATGCCTAACTCATTGCTGATGTTGGATATTCTGTTAAGCCATAATAAACTCAAATCCATATTTGATAAACAATTGGTGCAAATATAACCTATACATGTTCAAGACTCAATTTTACACAAAATTTAAAGTTATTCTCAAAGTCACAGGAAAGAAAAAGTGAAATAATTCTTGTACCAAACGGAATATATGAGAAGGACCCTTTACTGTAACAGCAAAATCTCACCACAAAAACTTAAAGGATTCTGTTTCAAAGTGCTGATGACTGGCCCAAAATGAATCTTATTGATACAAAGCTGACGTCTGCTTAACTGATTTTAATGAAAATAAAGAAAAGGATAGTATCAGAGATGAATTAGATTTGAAATTAAATAGTTATCTAATGACTTCAAAATGCAAAAAAAAGACCAAATGTAAAAATATATTGGAGTTAACTCTAGGGTAAGATGCCCAGTGATGGTAATGGTTAGTGGTATTGAATGAGTGTCTAACAATAGCTCATACATTTATCAGTGGTCTGGCTGAGAGATGTGTATGCGCTTTGTTGCCTTTTGATATGACCCATAGCCTATACCATTTTATTCAAATTGCTGCATTATCACTTTAAGATATCATGAATGTTCCTGGTAATGTTGTGAAGAATTTAACTATTTATAATGTTGACATTATAATTACTTTGTAAGAGATTGAATACCAGATGATTTAGCAAGTTCTTTCCTTGTTTACATTTCACTTTGTTTCTTTGAATATCAGCTTTTTATTTTAATATTTGCATAAAAGTATTCAATTACCAATTTTTTATTTTAATATTGCATAAAAGTATTCAAATCATATCTTAAGATACTCATTTCAGCTCAAGTGGAGGATAACTTTATCCATGACAGCAGGTTTAACAAAGGGTATTTCTTCACATATTATATTGCATTTGCATGAGAAAAAAAAAAAAGATCAATTTGTGTGTGGTAAATTTGACAGACATTAACTGGACTGCTTTTTATAATTCTACCTAAACATGTGAAGCCAAAGTTCTTTTTGTAGGAGATATATGTTGACTTGAGTTACCAATATAAACATAATTATTTTCATTCAACCTGAGAATATGCAAATCTTGCTGGGTGTACATCTCCACAGCCAAAGTTCTTTAGCTGCAACTCTGATCTGACATAACTGCAAAACTGGCTCATTTCTGAAAATAAAAGGAGACTATTGTAAAGTGAAATGTCAATTTGAAGAATTATCATAAAAGGCAGAACTTTAAGAAAAAACATTCTTAATGTCCAATCCTCTTGTTGAATGTATATTATGGCAAGAAACCACTTTGGCTTGACAAAAAGGAAATAACTGTTAAGCTTACAGAAATGTACTTGCTTTGTTTAGCTTTAATTACACTGGAGTTTTACTTGCCAGTTTTATTACATATGCATAATGTATTAATAACATCATAACATAACTGATAAAGTGTTACAAAGTATTATTCATTGTTGTCTGCTTGTGATGAGCTCGACAAAATGACATGGAAATGTACAACAGCTCTCTGTGGAGATAATCTCTTCTTCCAGGATTTCCTGTTTCCTCTCATGGATTTGTTTTGTACAGTTTTTAGATTTTCAGTTCTCAAAGTACTGGACTAACAATTCTGGGATAAATATGACAGTAGACTATTCTCAGAATTCTATTGATAAAGGAAACTTGATCTAACTGTTCTACCCTCCAGACTAAATTTTCTTGATGGGGAATTAAGCTGGGTTTCCAAAGCAACAATAAATGGTCCTTCTTGGGCAGTTTCATATAAAGATATTTTCCTTGTTCATCTGCAGAAAATGAACCAATGAATGAATGAATAATTTAGTTTTTTGTTTTAATAATTGAAATCTTAAGTGTAAGACCTTGCAATTCTTCATAAAAAATATCACACCAGTGCAGATTATGATGAAGTAATTTAATTTGTTTATGGAGTTCAGTAACTGCCTCTCTTAAATTAACAAACAAAATAAAACGTGAGCATTATACATGTATAAAGAAATTGCTTTGTAGCTTACTCCTGCTGATGCAACTTAGTCTCTGTACTTTGTTAAAGTCTGATGCAACAACACAAGTAGGTTTTTTATAGTATCAAGACAATTTGAGCCTTTCCCAAGAATGCACCATGCTAGCTGACCCAGGCTGATACAATGGTAGGATTCCAACTCACACGCTATCAGCTGTGAGTCTGGCATGTTAACCAGAAAGCCACCATGCTTCCTTGTATGATTTCAGTATAAGTCTGGTTTTGAATCTGTGTATCTTCTGACAGCCTGTATCATAGCAGCAACTATCAAACTACTTTGAAATCAATTTTCCTGGTAACTGATACCATAAACTTGCAACAAAGATTTGATCATTTTAAAGTTTTTCTGCAAAATCAATACATGGATCAAATCTTTGGATATTCATGGAATATTACAGAACAAATGTATGTGTATACCAAAGAAAATAAAGCATACTATATTACTCCATCCTACCCAACCATCCTTGCAAACTAGCAGTCAGCCATGCTGATGATCAAAACTTTCAGTAGGATTTTTATACAAATCTGAGGGTCCATATAAAAAGTATTGCTCAAATTTTCAGAACTGAACATTCAGGACAAAAACATCAAAGCAGAGACCATGACTAGTGAGAGCTCTGGTCAAACATTCATGCATGCATCCATCCGTACAAATTAAGATTACAACATCGTCCATTACAAAATATTCAAGGGCCCCATATGGCAATGTAGTCTAAGGCACTAACCTTTACAGATCACTTACATCTCACATATATCCATTCAGGTTTGCGTCTTGGACTCAGCCAGTGTGGGCAGGTGAGATAGCTTGCAAGTAAATTCCATGGATCGGTGGTTCATCCCAGGATTTTCCCTGGTTCTCCCTCCACAAAATATATTTGTTGCCATGTACAGCCTATCATGTGCTGAAAAACTGTACTAAACTCCCAACATCAACAACAACAACAACAAAATTTTCTAACTTTTCGTGTGTCTCACCTCCTCTAAAATTGAGAAAGACAGTTTGACAACCAAGGTTGAAATATCAACAACACTAATGTTTTGTGATCAAGTGTTTAAATGCAGGCGAGAAATAGAGTTCCACAAACACTTGTATGTATTTTTTGGACCCAAATCAAAGTAAAAAAAAAAACAAAATGTAAAAATCTAATCATGCAAGACACTAGTGATGGGAATTTATTCAGAAGTTCACAATCAATAACCAGTTCCACTTAACAAACTGATAAGCGATTATAATCAGTTACTAAGAGCAAATTTTTATTTGTTTGTTACAATTATATCTTTGCTCGAGTTATATTAAATTTTTTGCTATTGTGTTTTATTTTTTCTACAACTTTTTTAAATGAAAGCAACTTTTTATGACTGATCAATCTTATGCAACTTAAATAACTAGTGCAATCTGTTTTAAAATATTAAAACAAGACATTTCAAATGCTGGTCACAGGTGACAAATTGTTTACTGAAATAGGCTTTTCTAGAAACCAGAAATGGACAATCACCATCCTGTTTGCTTGTTTACATCAGGAGCTTATGTTTGTGTTGAAACACCAATAATTAGACAATGATAAGATACCTGGGCATCGGTCAGGTTAGAAATTATAAATCAATGAATGAAATGACTAAGTTTTGTATATGTTTTATATTTTTGATGCTTTTTGTTTTTAAAATTGGTGGGAGTAGGTACAAATGGGAGGGATTGCTAATACTTTAGTAGGGGCTATATATGAAAGAATAATATATGAAACAATAATGGTGGTTTGACTCAGTGACCAGATTTACTCAGAGATTAGTCCTGCCACATAAGACACATCACCCTAATAATTTTCTACTGGGTAGGTGATGAAAATGCATTCATTTGCTAGTGTCATATTTTAATTCCACCAGGATAAAGACAGCAAGGTAAGTATATTAATTATACAAAAATTAGTGAAAGAGTGTCGATATAGGCTGCCAAGTGTTTGAGATATTCCTGAAACTGTGACTACTCGTTCCAAGGTCAACCCACATCCGAACAGGCAATGCAAGGCCGTTATTTGGGTAGTAAGACATAGCACTTAACTTAAAAACAACTTGGAGACAAAGCTAGAATCATTTAAGAAAAAAATTAAATATTTTATTAATGTATATTATTTCCCAATGCCTGCTAAATTTTCTTTAAAAACGTCAAAGTTATTCATCAAACAATTACAAAGATATTACAAATCTCAATTGCATGACGAAATTTAGAAACCGGAATGAACCTAGGGCCTTGTACACGATTAATATCTGCCGGGGGGAAAAAATGCACAAGCGATCATCCATGAAAAAAGTGATGTTAATAATAAGGTTGAAAATATTTTAATAAACTATGTTTCATTTTAGACAAGAGCCTATAAACATCATGCACCTTATAATGTTCAGAAACGAAACCAGGTGACTCCCGAAAACACGAGATATCTAGTGATTTCTCAAGACAATTATAAACTGGACCGTTATCGTCATGCAAGCTATGGGAAATTATAACATAGACAATCGCATGTTAATTTTCACTGATGGAATACGATCATATGTTCCTTTTATGTGTCAGAGAGGTTAAAGTGTAACACTACATCTAGAAAAGGTTGTAGACAGTGTCTCCATTTTCATCATTGTTATAAGCATGTTTGCAAAAATTTATTTTCAAGAATTGAAATAAAATAAAATATATAGAGCATAAAGAATTCATTGTTTTTCAATAAATTATATTGTAAAATTAAAATGATCCATCTTTGTTAAAAGCTTTATAGAAAATTAATATTTGTTTGATATCTACAGAAATAAAATCTGTTTAAATGTTCCGAAAATAAAATGCACTCAATAATGAAAAGTTCTCAGATTTGAGACTATAATTTTGTTACTTAAATTATTTACCTGATACAATTCTGAATTACAATTGTGAGCCAAATTAATAATAAGTGTAAGTTATAAAATATATTGAAAAAATATATTAAAAAAAAAACAACAAATTAATTTGGGTTTCAGATTATAAAGCGAGACAGAAAACAATATGGCGCTTCCTTGGTTACCGTGTACGCCAATATCAAAGGCCTATCCGATTAATAGTAGTGGATAAAGCCGGAGTTCTAAATATGGCTACCTATATTTTGTCAACAAATGGGGAAAGCTAAGCTGAATGCAACTAATCAGCATACATTCGTACCTAGGATTAGTACAGCAAGCAAGAAACTAGCTGCGAGGAGGTTACAACAGCTCGACACGGGAGGGCTGCCTCATTTTATGCTCGATATAAAGTGTAAAGCCAAAGATTTGCAGCCTTTAGCGCCAATCGTATCCTCCACAGAAAAAACTGTCAAACCCATACAGACTTTTAAATGGTCAGAGGAACAGAGTGAATTGAATATTTTTTCCTCGGGAGATGATGAAGTTACTCCAAACTTTACGGGGCCTGTTTTGAGAACTGGAAGAATGAATAAGCAGTCAGAGGTTTTGTTGGATGATAATATTTTTACATTTCGACCAAAAGTCAGTCATGCCAGCATGAAAATTGTTGAAAATATGGGAACTGACTTCATGGCAAGACAACAGCAACACTTAGAACGCCAAAAAAAGTTTGTAAGTAAATTTCTTTTGGCAGGTACTGGTTAGAGACCACTTCTCGCTGCGTACCAAGTGTCGCCATATTAATATTAACTCGCGAACGCACACAAAGTTTTGGTTCCTGTTTAATAAATGAAACGAGTGATTATAGCTGACAAGCCTGATCGAAAATAAGCATC
>QKMX01365742.1:26195-37383 GCA_003401595.1 Venustaconcha ellipsiformis | reverse complement strand
CCAAGGCAGATGCTCTAACCACTAGGCCACCAGAGCGGTTATATAATAATATTCTGAAGTATGCTTAAATGCATTAATATAGCACACACATAGTGTATGTGTTGTTATAAAGTGTGCTTTAATAAGATATGAATTCTTTATTTCAGACTGCATAGTACATACATCAAAGTTAAAATATAAAATATAAAATATTTTAAACATAGAAGATCATAAGTGACCTATTTACAAATAAAAATACAGACACATTTCCAACTTCAAAATATGTCTGTTATTGTTAAGAATAAATTTTATAAGACACTTAGATGCATCTATCTATAATCCAAGAATTTAAACAATGCCATAGTTCCACAGATTTTAAGACACAGTTCTTACTTGTCATCATTGAAAACACATACTTTCTCATTATTTCTTCAGTATTGAATACATTATAGTTTACAAACATTGTAGACACACTGTTTCATCTTGGAAGGTTTAATAGAAAACAGCAACTATCCACTAAAGTTCCTCCTGGAGGAGTGCAGTACCTTGTGCTGCAACAATATTTGATATTCCAAAAATTCCTGACATTGAAGCAGGTTTTTTTGAGTAACGGAAATCTATAATGTCTCATGATATCTTCATCATCTGACCAGTTGGATTTTAAAATACGACCAAATATGTATAGTTGTTGACATATATAAGAGTATGGGCCATTAAAATATACATAGGTAGGAGATGGTAATTTGAATAGAGTTGACTGAAAGATCATATTGATTTTTGTGTAATATAGATGATATCATTCTCAAATGTATATTGCTCATATATTTTTAATAATTTCCTTATACCTGTGATAGAAGGACTTATCAATGACATATCATCAATAAAACTAAAAGTTTGAAGAAATAACATATTCGGTATAAAATGTATTTCCATGTAAAACTGGCCCAGCGTACAATTTAACTTGCCTATGTATATATTAAGTAACAAAGGAGAAAGAACACCTTCCTACCTCACCCCATTGGTGACATGGAAGGTACTGCACTTATCCATTATGCACATAGTACAGCTCACAGTTTGCCATACAGATTAGCTATAATGTGATCTATGTAGACAGGTATTTGAATATCAAGCAACTTTTTAAAGAGTGTCCAATGACTGACCATATCAAATGCTTCACTAGTGTCTAAAAAAGGTATATTAATGTTTTATAAATCATTGCCCCATAATTTGAACAACAATTAACTGTGAGATTGATTTTGACAATTATTAATTATTTATGTTAATTGATTAATAAATTCAGGTGAGAATCTATATAAGCCACCGCATTGTTTAGTGCTTAGTTATGTAATGCAGTTTAATGAGTAAATATATGTTGGCTTTTGTTTGATATTATACTAAATGTATTGAAGATAATCACAGAGATAACTTTTGGCTTTATTGTTCATGGTTCAATAAGAATAAAATTTACACTTATGAACTGTCATCTTTTAAAAATAAACTCAGATCATAGTGCAGTTAATCACTACTAATACATCTGAAACAGACATTCAAAAAATAGAGGTTTTTAACAAATTTATTCATATAAAGAGAGATGCAATCATAAGCCACTTTTTTCGTCATGAATACAACACATCTCACCAAATAATTAAATCAAATACTTGTTTATTATGGAACAGAACTTCAGAAATTGGTGACATTATTATTAAAATTATGGGAGCCATGCCAGGATTCTGTTTATTTGAATTGGTACACAATTTATTCCCAAAAATGATAATGAACTTTGTATCCATTGTTTTGTAATTTGAAGAACCAAAATTATTTTTTGTGTAAGAAAAAAAATATTTGAAATTTCAGGACCTATGCCACAAACTGTTTTATATCCGAATTCATGCTATGATGAAGTGTGCTACAGTGGGGTTTCATTGTAACAAGTACACTGTATACATGATATAACAAAGCATGCTTAAATATATGACATAAAAAAGTGTGCTTAAATACATTGTATAGAAAAATAAATGTATATATGATATAATTAAGCATGTTTAAATACATTATATACAACAAGTACATAGTATATATGATATATATTATTAGAATAACTAGAGATTATGTGTTTCAACAAAGACAGTGAGGACTGCTTTTGCTTTTCAAGATAATGGTCAGTCATTTTGGTTTTGAATGCATTTTTGTTTCTGATCAAACAGTTCATAGGAGTAAATTCCAAAAAATAGCACTAGAGTAAGCGAATGATTTTTAAATAGTCTTCATGTCTGGCAGTGGTGTTCTAAAATGATCACTTGTAACTGATCTTAGTTTACATCCTTGGTATTATTTCTCTGACATAGAATGAAATATATATAGCACAGATTTTATCCTTTTCTTTGAAAATTAATATAGGCTTGTGCTTGGCTAACTTGTATTCAAATTGTGATTATCCTTATTTTTCAGGTGTTAAAAATTAGCATTATTTTTCTCTGTAATAGATTACACAATCATGAAAAGTAATTGAATGCTTTCATATTCTGTGCCAAACAAAAAGTGTTTTCTTTTTCTTACAGTGCACACATAATATGATGGCATAATTTTTACACCCAAAGAGGAGCTTTTTGAAAGAAATTTGAGTGATCTATCAATCAAATCAAATACTGTAATCATGAATACCTGAAATTATTTATACGTATGTTAAAAAAGGATTAAGTCAAAGTTATTGTTTATCCTGTCACCATCAACCTAAAGAGTATCAGATGGACGCAGGATCTCATGAAGTTAAAATCAATGGACCTTCCATTTTGTATTATGAGTGTTAGTCAATGTTAGCCATCATACTTTTAAAAAGAATAAATTTTTTAAAATTTGTATTGACTGTCATGTTTAATTTTGAAGGTTGGGTTGTGTGTGAGTATGCGGAATGTTCCTTAAAATTTGTATTGACTGTCATGTTTAATTTTGAAGGTTGGGTTGTGTGATAATATGCAGAATGTTCCTTAAAATTTGTATTAACTGTCATGTTTAATTTTGAAGGTTGGGTTGTGTGATAATATGCAGAATGTTCCTTAAAATTTGTATCGACTGTCATGTTTAATTCTGAAGGTTGGGTTGTGTGTGAATATGCAGAATGTTCCTTAAAATTTGTATTGACTGTCATGTTTAATTTTGAAGGTTGGGTTGTGTGTGAATATGCGGAATGTTCCTTGGTTCGAAGACTGTGATCCGGACTCATTCTATCCTCGCTGCTACAGATTAAGTCATGATGAAGAAAAAACGGCATTTATAGGTATGCTAAAGGAACAACCGAAGTATTTGAATGAAACTTTGGAAATATATTTTGCTTACACAGCTATATGGGTTTGATCTTTCCAAATGAGACAAGCAGTGGATATCCTTGGAATCAACCCCAAAATAATGTCCAATGTCATTCTGATGATTGAAGACCATATATGTCATGATGGCTTTATTCAAAGTACTTTCATGACATTGTTCAAGGTACAATTTACTGCATGCAATTCCCATTTTGTGCAATTCTCTTAACCATTTTGAAAATGTTTTCATTTACAGAAGTATGATTGTAATGATGTTGAACAATACTGCAAACAGTATTGCTCAGAATTATGAAATATGTTTTAAACATACCTCATGCCAGTGAAAAATATTCCTCTTTAATGACACGTGATCTCTTAAAAAAAAGTTTTGATTCACATTTCTTCAGGAAAATTCACCCCAGTTCTCACCATACTCATCATCATGATCAGCATAAACAAAATGTCATTTATTATATTTTCAGATGATTTCAGGATGACAGCCTGTATCAGCATCTTGAAGATTGTCATAAATCTGTATACGGAAGGAGGAGAGTGTGATGAAGAAAGGCGAGAAAAAGATGATTGTGAGGATAAAGAAAACGAAGAACCTGTGTCTGAAACCAAGCCTTTTATCTGCACAAACCCAGAATGTACCCACTCAAGGCCAAATATGACAACAGAAAACAAATGTATTCATGCCTTAGAGCAAGAGGAACTGGAAAAAAAGAAGGGAGAAGAAAGGGAAAATTCAACTCCTCCACCAGGTTAAATTGGATACTATGAAATTTGTTGCAGCTTACTTTAATGATCATTAATATTGGTTTGGCTTATTGTGGAGATGAGATTACTTTTGAGGTTTTTATTTAAAATTGAATTGCTTGAGTTGAGTTGTGGAAAAAAAAGTGACATGATCTACAGAAAATTGCTGGTGAACATGGTTTGCCGAATCAGCCCCATTTGCCTGTAATTCTGTTTCCATTCATTAACTGTTGAAAGACTCAGTGTATTTAAACCAAGTTGTATAAAAGACTTATTGTTATGAAAGGTAGGACAGGTTTCATTTCCACTTTTTATGACCCCTCATTGACTCAGAAGTTTGCCTTTGCTTCTTTAAAGGACCTCATGAACTGAAATGAAATTTGATATTAGGCTTCCTACATTTCAGAGTACCAGGTCACGTTTGATCATTCTCTTTGTGAGTCAAAATTTACTTACTCTACATGTTTGTGTTTTTTTGGAATCTTTATGTTCCTGAATGTTTTCTTTGCCATTCTCTATCTTTACATTTTTATAACTCATCTTTATCAGCTCTACATAGTTAATGTTATGCTGACATGCTTTTAAACCCAGTATGGACATATACTATCAGAATTTGAATGTGTTAAGGTTTTGTTTGACTTAAAAGCTGGCCCAACCTCTTGAATTGCTTTTCAGGTGACATTTTTTAATTTTCTTCATGAAAGTAGACCAAATTTGATATGGATCCTAATATAAGTAGGAATTAGTTCAAGTTTGTTTTTTAACATTTTTTAACCTAAATTAATGAATTATGATTGTGTTGAATTTGAGGTTTGCCATTGCATCAAAGTACCTAGGTTTCGTTAAGTACACCTCATCGACAGGCCATCTGGACACATTTCCATTTTGTACATGAATGTTGTTTTTCTGCCTTGATACATAGAATATTTGTTCTCTTTGCCTTTCATTTAATTTCTTTGTTGTTATCTTTTACACATTTCCATATGCTAGAAATAAAATATTTTTAATGGCTTGCTCACAAATTAGGATTATTTTAATTGAAAAAGTAGGTATTAAAAATTTGATAGAAATTAGATAGCTTGCATGTACTTTCAATGAAAGCTTACTTATGAGACTGACTCAGTTTTGAATGTTTAGAATATTATGTCAGATGGCTCATAAATTTATAATTTTAATTTTTTTTTGATAATTATATATGAAAATTAAAATGTAGTGTAATCCCCACCTTTTGTAAATTAGTCAGTGTTGACAAGTTTCCTTGACACATTATAACCTTCTTTTTTATGAATACACAAATATTTGTATAATGGATTTTAATTTTACTGAATATTAAATCTTGAGAAGTCAAAAAAAGTTTAAATATAACACATTATTATATATTTTTTACATTTGTGTTATCTATACATCTTCTAGTGCCAAAAATTGACCATAAAAAGAGGAAAAAGAAGAGAGTTATGGTCCCCTTGAAATGTCTAGACCGTGCTATAGGGCAGTGTGAGAAATATCTCATGCAGTGTGATCATGATGATATAGATGTAATGAACGAGGTAAGAAAAGCAAATACTGACATTAATGTATCTCATACAGTGTAACCATAATGATATACATGTAATGGAAATGAGGTAAGAAAAGCAAATACTGACATTATTGTATCTCATGCAGTGTAACCATAATGATATAGATGTAATGGAAATGAGGTAAATACTGACATTAATGTATCTCATGCAGTGTAACCATAATTATATAGATGTAATGGAAATGAGGTAAATACTGACATTAATGTATCTCATGCAATGTGATCATGATGATGTAGATGTAATGGAAATGAGGTAAAGAGAGCAATTACTGACATTAATCTGTCACTAAAGTGTGACAATGAATATATAGTTGTAATGGAAATCAGGTAAGAAAAGCAAATGCAGATATTCATGTAGCTCATGCAGTGCAACCATGACATGATAGATACAATGGGAATGGGGTATGAAAAGTAAACTTTTTTAGGCAGTGCTTTAATTGTGGTTTTGACATGCAAGCACCATTTCCTCTTTGTTTCAAATTTTATTTCTATTGGGACTTTTTGGGCTTTGACTTTATTTTGGCAACAAGCAGCCAAACAGTATGTTACCATGTTACCAATATATTTTGTCTTGTGACCATAATTGATGTTTACTTTTTGTGAAATAAGATATAATAATGTGGACACCAAGATAGCACCCACACTTCCATTTCTATAGGACACAAATACTTTAAGTTTATACAAAAAAATAGCATGTATCATTTGTCTTGTGGCCTTACTGTGGTTTTGCGGTTTTTTTTGTTGAAATGTATACCCATGTACATGTGACAGAACTATCTAGTAATATTTATGCTCAATTAATGTTCTGAATTCATTTCTTTTATGGACACCTTTTTGTTGGTTCTTGCAAAGATTTACACATTTATCTGCACTTAAATTAGTGGGTTGGGGAATGAGGTTTTATTTAGAGTCCATACTGGGCTCAAATTTTAGGGTGAAGTGGACTTCTTACCCCTGCCAGAATGGGGCAGAGTGGTGGAACAATAGAAAGAAGTGAGTGTTCAGAGGTAAAAATTTAGATAGTCACTTAAAACAGTAATTTTACTAAATATTACAGCCAAATAATATAAAAGAAAAGATCAACTCATTGAACTTTGTGAAAAGATTTAAACATTTTTTTTAAGCTTAAGTCATCAAAATTGTTCTATAACTGTTTTTGCAAAAGATGGTCACCAAAAAGTAAGTTAATGTAAAAAATTAGTGATGTGCATTATATGTTCTTGCCTCATATTTACATATGATGAAATCGTAAATTTTATGACTTTATTAGTAATCAGAGTATAAAAACTACACAGAGTAATAATTGACATGCAAATAAGCTAAAAATGCATTCATGCTTCATGCATGAATTTTCATCATTCTTTGAAATTGCAGTGTTGCAGACATAAATAATTAATTGGCTGATAAATAAACCATCAAAAACTACTGTATTAAACTGTGTAACATTTCTGTTTGAAAAACAAAAAGACATCAGAAGATACTGAATTTAGATTGCAAAAGCATTTAGTGGCCAAAAATGAAGTGGGACTTGAGACAGCAAGTCAATGAAAGGTGACTTTATGCTTCGATGAGGCTTCTTTGACAATTAAATTAGCAATAATTGCACTTATATCTCTCTCGGGGTTGGCTTGTATGGGGAAGCCAACCAGACCAGATTCCACTTGTCTGACAACCAAGCTGACCATTCTCCCAGTTAATCAGCCATCTGCCCAGGTGCTACAAAATCACCTGGCAGAGTTGGATTTCCCTATTTTCACTGCTTGTCCACATGATGTCAACAGTGATTCTTTTAAGGACGTAGGCAGCATATCATCTTTACCAGTGGACATACTTAATTCCTAATGGAAGAAGATGAAGACCAAGAGTATTCACAAGTGAGTTTGAAAATCCTTCTGAGCAACAGCCCTACTCTGGTATGACCATGGCGAGGATGGATTTTAGTTTTAAGGCTGCCATCAAGGAGATATGCTGGGTATTACTAGCTTTGGAATTGTCTCCTGTAAAGTCAGAGCATTGATCAGCATCATGGATAAGGAAGGTTCTCCATCTTTCTGGCCGCTTCTCCACACAGCAGAACTCAAGATTAATGATTGACTATCCGAACATATTTTTGTCCAAGGAAACGATAAAGCTCTTTTTTTTAAAGTCGTGTATCAGCCATGTTTTGGCATTTTTGGTACAGGACAAATTATATGGCCTACCACTTGGATGAAAATGAAAAAGCAGTTAATAGGTCTGCCCTGTTATGTTATAAAGTGGATAAGAATATGTTTTTTGCCTCATTAATGCTGGTTCAAAACATTGCTGCCATATCTTTGATGCTGGATCTGGAGTCAATGGTGAAAACATTGGCCAATGGAAACAAGGAAAATGGCCTCTTCACAGAAAACCATCTAGTAATGAAAGCTTTCATAAACACCTTTCAGTTCTGGAAGGACAGACTCTACAGGATGTAAGTCCTTATGTCAGATTACCCAACCTGTGCTGACTGGTTTGGCAGTTTCTTCATCTTGATAGCTTAAGATTTACGTGCATATCAGATACATACCTAACAGACTCAGTGTTCTAGCAGATAATCCGTCCAGATAGGGTCAGGTTATTTCTATGGAATGTTCCCTTCATCTGTTGGTTTTTGATCAAATTTATGCACTTTTGGGTGCATCCCATAATTGACCTTTTTGTGACTTGCTGGAATCACAAGCTGCCAACCTTTTTCTCACCTGTCCTGGACCCAGAAAATTGGGAGGGGTTATTAGTTATTGTAGGATAATCTGATAGCCCATCTTAAATGGAACACATACTGAGTCAATGATATGCTCAAGCAAGTGTCAGACCTACTCAGAAACATTATAACCAAACCTAATCTTCGCCATCAACCACAGTTGCAGGTGTTTAATCCCTGCCTGACACATCATCTCCTTCATACTTGGTCATTGTCAAAGTCACTGCATGAGAATTTCAGCTCATGAAATTAGAGTAATCTCTATGAAGCTCACATTCTAATGAAATGATTCAATCTGAGACATAGATGCTCTTGGCTGGCATGCAGAGTCAAGCTTCTCAAGTTTTTATCTCAAAAGATTTAGTTTTACAGAGACTAAATTTGAATCTGGTAGGTCCTGTGAAAGCAGCCCAGATGACCACCTGACCTGATTAAACTATCACAGCATCTTAGCTTCCCTGGATTTTCCTGTAAATTTGTATGGTAACAAGACTTAAATAATCATCTTTCTAACCTGTTAGAGCGGTAATGGATCACATAATTATAAACTGTGTTGCTTAAGGCAGGAGAGCAGGTTATTGTTCACATAGTGAATCCAATCTTTCTTCTCTCGTAGGATACCTAAAGTACTAGTAGGATGCTCAGCATTCCCTCCACCCATTACTTATTCTCTAATGTTAATGTGAACAAGGAATGTATTTGAAGAATAAAAGCACATTTTATAGTAGTTTCTTAGAGAATACTTACATGATCACATAACTTGAAGATCCGCCCAGCCATCCTACCAATTTAACATCCTCATTGGTAGTTCATTCAGCTTAAAACTTCTGACACCTAGCTGGACAAGGGGAGGTAATGGACAGGAGTTACTGCCCTTTGTCTATGATATAGACAGAATAGTTGAATGTTTGTCGTTACCTGGGGCTGGATTTGGGAGGTAGGAGGCTTAAATCCTAATGGCAGTGTTAATGTGATTTGGTAAGTATTCTTGGGGAATGAAAATTTACTATGAACATTTCTTGAAATTAATAGAGATGATAGTCAAACTTAACAGCTGTAATAAGTCTATTCATCTACCTTTATAATTTGATATTAAATCAGGTAACATTAAAGACATACAGGCAGTTGCGATATAATATTATCACTAATTTTCATGGGGAACCAGTTTTTTGGATTTTGTTGTAGCCATGAACTGCAAATTTAAAGACCCAATGAAAACTTTAACCACATGTGATAAACAAAGTCCTCTCTCGTCCCACCTTTTATTTACTGTGTCATCCATAGAGATCAACAAAGCTGTTTGATAAATCAATGTCAGTTATGTAATCTGGTAAAAAGAATATTAGTTTTTACATGTGTTTGTTTTATTTTAACACTTTAAGAAAAGAATTATTAAGTAGTTGATATTGTTTCAGTGTACATTTTTATATATGGTATCCATTAACTCTAGATTCCACCCACCTTCTTAAATTGATATGTTGTAAGATAAGTAAGGATAGAGGGAAATGAGAAAAAGTGTAAGTTATTCATATACGTTATTCAAACACTAATATTACTGAAAATGAAAGAAAGAATAAGAAATGATACTATAAATGAAAATTTATTTTGATATTTATTTAAATCAATTTATCTCTCAGGTGATACTATTGTAAAAATAATTAAATCCTTGTGAAAAAATGTTTCATTTCACCTATACATGCTGAATTCCAATGAACAGTATGATTTAAAAATACTAAGACTATTGCTGTGGCACAATTACTAATAAAACACTTTTTAATTACTGCAGATTAAAGCTTACAGTACACTGATTTTCAGACAAAACCACTGAATTAACATTGTGTCAACCAAGTTGGCTGATACATACAGATGTTTGTCTTGTATGTAGTCCTGAAATTGTTGAATTAAACAAGTCCACTGTTCTCAAAGCCATGGATAATTAAGCCTGATCTTTCACACAATTTTGCATAATCTGCAGGTATCCATTCATCTTGAATCAGCTTGATTGACAAGTGTTTAAGTAAAGCCTAGTTGTTGAAATTGGTTCATACATAAAGCAGGCTCTGACAAAGTAATTCCATTGGTTTTCTATTTGGTTATCATCATTGCTCTTTGATGGGTCTCTGAATACTTCAATGTTGACATTGCTTGTTACTTACATTGAGCAAAGGACAGCTGGTCCTGTGTTTGGTTCAAGTGTGGACTAATAATATAGAAACCAATGGTGATCTAAGTTGAATTTTACCATTCTTCAAACAATTTGTTCATCAGAAAGAAATTGATGGTGCAATTTTATAGACATTATCTTATGACGAATTAGCTTAATTTTGTTGTAAGTGATTTATTTTGATATGTTTTGGATTTGTGCTCATAAATTGAGCAGCCATTATTTGTTGACATCTTAGTTTTTTTTATTTTGTGTTCTTTATTTGGGATATTTATTTGATGTTAATGAATAAAATTAGATACCTACTAATATGCAAACATTTGAAAGATAAAACCACAAATATAAGTACCCATGAAATTTTTCTTTCTACGAAACCACATAATTTGATGCTAACATATACAGGTTATCAGTACAGTGACTTCATCTGACTGCTTGTATTTTGTTGAGTTTTATAGTGGAAGGATATTGAATCTTGCGATCCAAAGGGCTGATTGTAGTCAAGTGACATTCCACTATCAAATGAGACATGATACAAATAACAAGATCAAGTTACCTTACTTATGTGTTTATTATATGCCTTAAGAAATTATTTCATATAAAAAGATGCATTTTTATGTTGCTATTGGTTTACTTTGATTCCATCCTTCACATTTTTATGTTGCTATTGGTTTACTTTGATTCCATCCTTC
>QKMX01365741.1:18209-29649 GCA_003401595.1 Venustaconcha ellipsiformis | reverse complement strand
ATATATATATATATATATATATATATATATATATCACTGACTTAGGTTCAGTTTTATGTTTTAACTGTTGATGCTAGATTTATTAATTAGATGACTGTATACATCTTTGCTAGTACCATGCCTATACCAAAAAAGGAATCCTGCTATGACCAAAAATTTAAGTTTAGCATAAGATTTTGCATTTAGATCATGACAAACTAGGTTCTTAAATTACACTACCCAATCATAATACATTAGAAGAACTATTTCTACCATGCAAATCCAGTCCTCCCTTGCTTAAACTTTTTAGCTACTGGTTATAAAAAGCTAAAAGATATATGCCCACCAAGGTGGCAGTTAGTGTGATATCCCATTTATACAGGGATTGGCATCAAATCCTGTGAATAATTGAGTTACTAGTTCTGCATATGCTAAGTTACATTGAAGTTACCACTTCATGCGGCACAGACACAGGCCTTGCAATCCACGTACAAGAATTCTGGAAGTTTTCTACCTTGAAGCAAGTGGGAGGTGTGTTCTCTTTGAAGGGAACCATACTCCATCTATAAATTTCTAACTTTCTGTCTCTGACTTCAAATTTCTGTATTATTAGTTTCATCACTTAGCCATCCTCTTACACTTTGGCCTTTTGTATGTACCTGCATGGGTCACTAGTGTGTGCCCTTGCATGACTATAGAAAACTCTTACAATATTGCTGTATAATTTCTTCTACCTTTGGATGCATACAGGAAAGTTTTCTATACTAATCTAGTCTTAGCATCCACTTTAGAGTTATATACACAACACCTTACTGATTTTACCAGTATAGACCAACATTTGGCCTTTCCTACACGTAATATTTTCTTAAAGAAAGTGATGACAGAAAGTATGTGGAAGCATTCCCCATATGTCTCTAATGTCGGTACCAAAGGTCTTGCTTAACAGAGTGAATGTTGGGCCCATCTATACTGTTCTGTATCTCTTATAGTGCACCCAGATACCTCAATGGCTGGTTGTGCCACAGTACCTAGATCATATGGGCTATTCTCAGAGGAAACAGTCTTGCAGATTCAATAACAAGTTCATAGCCACAGTTCTTGATAATTGTTGTGAATCAAGACACAGAGAAAGGGGATTGTTCAAACCTAATTTCACTCGATTTCATATGATATAGATTTCTCACTGTCAATACCAAAACCAATCTTCAAATCATTTCAACCTAGCTTCAATTCAGCAATAATCATATGTAAGCCTGATAATCCTCCTGGACAGAGTATGTCTCTGACAGGAACATGCATTGAAATCTTTTTAATTGTGGCTTCAATTCTTACAAATAACTTTCTCTCAGACTGAGAATCCTTTACCAAAGGGATTTAAGCAAGGCAACAGTAGACTTCTTTGTCCTAGGTTGTCTGTTTATGATGCCATTACAATGTTACTGTTTTCTCAATGGCAGCTGAAACATTGCTCCTTGGAAAAAACAATGCATAAGAGTTTCCATCTAAGGAAATGGGAAAAACCTCACTTGGATTATATCAAGTGGTCCCTAACAGGTACAACCTTTGAGTTGGCAGTTTAGACAGGGCATGAGCACAATGGTTTGTGGTGCACATTCCATTTTTCCAGAAGACCAGTGGATAATGACTAACACAGGATTGTCTATTTCATATCAGTATCCTTTAGATGAAAGCTATATGGAAACTAATCCATTGGTAATGGAAAAATCCTAATGGAAAGGACAGTCTCATTTTCTCTGATAACTCCACTGTGGAGAATTATCTCAGAAGGCAAGGGAACAAAGTCCCCAGACCTTTTCAATATTCTGTGTAAATTTCTAAGCTTGTGTCTTCATTGACAAATCCATGGACAAAGTTTTCATATTATAGGCTGACTACAGATATTAGCAGTTCACTGTCCTGAAGAAATCAAAGAAAACACATGCACACATACCTGCTGGGATCAACCACTGGCAGACAAGGGGGATCCAAAATTCTGATTCCTTGTCTCACCAGCCAAGAGTCCAAAGTCCTTTGCAGTAAATGCTTATTATGTAGATTGGAACAACTTGGATGCATACACTCACTCTCCAATACACCTGTTTCCAAACATGCTTCCTACTCTCAAAAGTGAAAGCAGGCAGAATCCACAAAATACAAGCTATTAGTTGACCTGAACTACTTGCAGTTCAAAATAGATGTGTCAGTACAACGAATGACATCCCCTGCTTTGGTTTTCAAGAACAGGCTTCCATTAATCTTAAAATCATCAACAGGACCCAGTGTGAGCTCAGAAGTGGTACTTGAAAAGATTCATACCAGAAATATAGTTACGTCTTATCCTTTAAAAGAGGGAAAGGTTGACATCATCATCATGCAGTTTCATCTGAGATAAAATAGGTTTTTCAGGAAATAACTCCAGATCAATGAATTTCCTATGCATTTTGGCTCAGAAAATTAGAGCAATCACCACAAGCATTGCATTTGAGTGAAATTGTTCCCTGACTGACCTTATCAATGCCATGGAATTGGGGTCAGAGTCTACTTTCTTAAGCTTTCTTCTAGGAAATCATTCATCCCATAAGGTTGAGCCATAACACAGCAGGTTATATTCCCAGGTCATTAGACAGCTTCATAAGGAATTGGCTTCATGACTTCCACTGGATTTTTGCAGGAGGGAAAAATTTTCCTTTTGAAGCTGTTCCTGACAGATGGAGTCTATTAACCATAGTCATGTTAATATCAAGATGTCTCACCTACCATAGAGACCAGAGATGACCTCTCTGGTGTAAAGGGATGTAACTCTCCACCTCTTACCTGTTCTCTTGAGGTGTTATGATTGGGTAATATATTCGAAGAAATTTTTTTTCTTCTAGTAAAATGCTTCTTCACTAATAATTACTTGGTCATAATACATTTACAACTTCCCTGCAGTTACATCCATATAGAGTGCATACCTTCTGCTCTAGGAGTAATTAAGTTTTCATGAGATTTTTTTTTGCCAATCCCTCTGTCAGAGGAGATAACTCTGTCACCTAGGTGGGCATATAACTTTTAGTTTTGTTTCAGAAACATTTTAGCATGGGAGGGCTGGATTTGTAAGGTATTTGTTCTCCTAAGGTAAGTATTTTTAAAGAAACATATTTTATTAGAAAGAATTGGTTTCTTTGCTTGTTGTGTAAATACTGTGTCCAATATTTTGTATAACTGTGACTTTTTTGAGATTTCATGTCCAGAGACCACTGTATCCAACTAGTTCCTTCATAGATGATTTTTAAACATGAGAGGGTGCATTATGTACTATTCATGGTAGATATTCAAACTAATGTATGAACTGAAGTATGTTGTCATGCAGAAAAATAAATAACACATTTCAACACATTTCATCACTTATATGTTTGGACCCAGTCTTCTGTGTAAGAACTTTCCAGCAATTCATCTGTGCTTAATTTATACTTTGTTTTGTTCCTTTTTAATGTTTTTTTTTTTTCTTTCCAACATGGCATATTATCAGGTTTCTTCATTGCTCCATGGCTACATGGACTGCTAGTTAAAGTATTTCTTGTGAGAACATGGAATGGCATCCTTTGAAAAGGAGACAGATCAAATGCACACATTTAAGATCTGCAGAAAAGCATACAAATGTTTTATGCACTTTTGTCATGTAAAACCTCGGCTTTTGTTTTCTGATAGCATCAAAAGTTTGTAAATTTTATAGGTAACTTAATGATACATTGGAAATTTCATTTTGTGGTGTCCAGATTTGCAGCTGTGCCTCTTTAGACTAGCCATCCAAATTTAAAAACTAAGCAACACAGATAAAAATAGGAATTTAAATTTAATTTTTTGTTTTCTTAGGTGTGTGTCAGATGTTGTCTCAGGGTACAGCAGACATTTTGCTGGATTGCTGTAGTGACTACTGGAATGGAGAGGATATTGCAGTATTAACAGAAAATGACAGGTACTAGGGAAACAAAATTGGTTTATTGGGGTTTGTAAAAGGATCTTTTTATGTATCTTTGATATAACTTGATTACTTTTAAAATATAGAGCTGCATCCTTGTTGTCTGGCTGCTAGTGTCCATCTGTTGGAACATTTTTTATGAACGCGATAAATGCTTATGGATTTTTATCAAAATTTACTTATCATTATATCTTGCTAAATCTCAAGCAGGTTTCAGAACCAACCCTCTGTGACCTTAGGGTCAAAGGTCGCTTAAATTTGTGAATTACTGCAGTCTTGTGAGCAAAACAACACAAGAACAAATATAAATGAAATTCAAACAGAATTATGTGAAAACATCCTCACTACACCACAGATGAGCTTTGATCAATGGCATAGTGTGAGATTTTTGTTCAAGGTCAGTGTTCATGATATGGGTATTAAACTGTAATGATCCATGCATTGTAACTAGAACAAATATAAATGGGTTTTTGATCAAGCTGAGAATCATGGAATATCTTGGCACTCTGTAGATTGAACTTGATAGTCAATCATTCATAACATTGAGTTTTAGGTCAAAGGTCACTACAGGTTAATATTATAACACAGTGGTGGGGGTCTATGAATGACATTGTCATATATATGTGATATAACACAATGACCCCAACCCAAAAAGAATTGTCAGGATTGATCAGAGGGGGCAGGAGGAAAGCATAAATATCAGCTTAACAATTTTTTTCACTACATTTTTAATGCACAGTACATTGTAAAATGACTTCAAAGAACTTATGATGAGCAACAGATATCAAAGTAATTACAAAGAAATTCTTTCCTTAGCATTCCAAAGCAGTACAAAGTGATTGGAGGTGTGGCATGCAACATTGTGACTGAAAAATTTCTCAAGCATCCTTCATAAGCATGCAAGGATATAGCTGAATATCTGTTTTTATTGCTATTAGAAGTAAAAGTCTCTAAGAATCAATGCAGTCAGATTGTACTCTCTGAGTTTATTGCAGAGTATTTTCACAACCTTGTTGTAATTTCTTCTTAGCAATAAATTGGAGTTAAAGTTGCTTGATTATTTTTTGGAGACAAATTTATTGGTTATTTTTGGATTAAAATATATTTTCATAGTTGACTGAAGACTTTTACACCTCAAAATCTGAGTTAGAATTAACTGATATGGAGCATCATTTTGTTGAGTATTATTTGAACTTAACAATATTGACTGGCCCCATTAGAGTAAAACTAGATACCATATGGATCAATATAAAGCTGGTACAAGGAACCATTCTAAGCCCGTCTCAACCAGGAAGAAGATCATTTGATAATTAAATAAGACTTCATTTTTACATAAAGTGAATTGATCCAAATGCCTTTTAATCACACTCCCAAGGGAAGTAAAGAGTCAACCAGCATTGTTTGAAATCTCTTTTACTCATGTACAAGAACCTTGTCTTTCTTTGTTGAAAGTTACTGTTCATTTTTCTACTTTCCAATTTGCATAACAATTTGGAACTCAATTCAAATTTGCCACATTTTACCTTGTAGCTGGGTAAATATTGTTGGTTGATTATGTTGCTGTAATCTTCATGATTTTACTTTATTGAATTTCTGGATTATCTGTCAGCATTACTATATTTTGAATGTAATCAGGACATCAAAAAAGTTTTAATAATCCAGTCTGATGATGTAATCATGTTAATTTCAGGTGTTAATAGGACATAAATATAAATAAGACTTGATTAAAAATTGGTTCACTAGTACATATCAGATAAGTATTACATTGAGATCAAGGAAAAAGACAATGACTTCATCTTTTTAAAAAATAGTGGTTGATGAATGCAGGAACTTGAACAAATTAAAGTTCATTTGATACAATGTAGAAGCCTGTTTTATCTCAATGGTATCTCAGATATGTTTGATAATCTACATTCCATGAACTCCATTTCAGGGTCAAAGATTATTTCTTAGCATTTTGTACTTCACTATGATTCCAGACACAAGTACTTGTGCAAATGAATCTTTGATTAAACTGTGTATGTAGTTTCATTTTAACATATCAGACAAGTTTGATACTCAGCACCTTGCAAGATTAGTAATTTTATCAAACATAGTATGTGAGTATATCATAAGAATATTTTGAATGTGTGTGATAATGTCTCAAGCGAATTATGCTTAGTAACAAGACATGAAATCTCATGTTTCGCTTCTGCTTCACTTTAAATTCGTCAGCTAGGACAAATCTGATTGGAGGCAGCCGAAAGCTTTGCTCACTTCACCAAATGATCAAAGATTTTTGATTACATGAGGTTCTATGTCACAGATGGGAGGGTCTCACTTGGCATATGACAGATATCTTGTTGCTTGATCAACTGAAGGAAATTACAATCTACAGATTTAAGCATGACAGACTGTGTTGCCCACCTTCTACGATCTACACAGATGCTGTCATGACGGAGTGGGTTGCCTATCTTTTGCTCTTCTTCCATGTAATAAGTGCCTTTCTAACAAATCCATAAATCTGAACCTTCTAGTTTGGAATTTTCACAGGTGGTGTCATGGAAAATTTACCACATTCCTGACAGGAACAGTCTCCTAGGTGATTCATGTTTGCTGTGGTGTGAGCAGAAACACCTCTCTTCATTAGAGGCCTCAGCACCACAGATAGCCATCTTCCTTCAGTGGCTTATATGGAGAAGTTAGCTTTCAATATAATCATGCACTCAGACAGATGTTGCCATCACAGAAGGGAGGATGCAGGCCATAACAAAGACATCTCTGGCTTTCTTGTGATCTTAGACTTGTCAAAAAAAACATTGGCTCTCTGTCTGAAATGCAACTTTTGTGGGTTCTAATGTGAATGAATAAGATATCCTTGAAACCACTGGCAGCACATCTTTACTGGCTACAACTTGGAGAGGGAAGTGATGATACACTGTATTTCCACTTAGGTGCTATTATCATGAATACAATGGCCTAACCACTCAGCCTACCAGACTCTTCATCTTGGTGGCATCTACAGGACCTAATCAGGGTTCTGAAGTACCTAAAGCAAACTTAACTGACCAGATGTGGAAGTTCTTTGTTCATGCACATTCACTCATTAGTAACTGACAAATTATGGGAGTTGCCAAATCCCTCACTACAATGGGAGACCACTCAGGTTTGGTTTGTGCCAAGGTAAGCCAATGACCTCAGATTGTTGTACTCATATATTTGATAATGGATTGTGACCAAACCTAAAATGTTGGGTTTTCTCAAGAATGTCACAGTAGATTTTAATATTCAATAGTTAAAGTAAACAAAGAGGGAAATAAATGAATTTCTTATGGAATCCTATAAATTAGCATGGTCAGTAGATCATGAGTCCCTATTAAAATTTTTACAATTTCCAGAAAGAAGATAGTAGATTTCTACCACCGCAGCAGCATGGCAGCATATTGCACAGCCTTTTCCTACCGCCCATTCTCCCAGCATGTCAGTGACAATCTGGAGGATTTCTACATTGAATTGCCAGACAAAAGTTCACATCAAGCACAACATGACCATCTGGATCTCTCCATGTGAGCAGAACTTTACTTTCTTTCATATATTTTTCACTTTATGATAGTTATTAATGGACAACAGGTCTTATATGTTTTAAAATTTTTTATGGTAGTTATGAACAGATATCATTTCTTGTATTCTTGAAATTAGATATGATAGTTATAAATATAGACACCATATCTTGTATTCTTGAAATTTTACCATACTTATAAACAGACATCATGTCTTGTATTATTGAAGGCAAATTTATGATAGTTGTAAATCAAGACTTGGTCCTGTATTCCTAAAATTTTTATGATAGGTATTAACACCATGCCATGTATTCTTGAAATGTTATCATTGTTATTGTTATGTATATTTAATTTGCATTTTTAATAGTTTTTTTTATATTTTATTATATGCTATGGATAATTGTATTTTGGACTTGACCTAAATACTTAGCTGATATTTGCTCTATGAGTATGGGGTTAACTATTAGTATTTTCTCTATGAGTATGGGTTAACTATTGGGATTATTATCTTTTCCTGAGTCAAGGACATTGTGTTTAACATGTTCCTTATCATTAAAATTTTATCTTGTGAATATCTGGAACATTCCAGAATGAAATTTTCCATTAGAAAATAGGTTTGTGTTTTAGAAAATTTTAATTGTGACCTGAGGAATTTAATTGTTCAAATTATTTAATTCAAGTTAATCTCTGGAAATACAGTGTTCAAAAATAACATTCTTGAATAGAGACTTGRATTTATAGTGAAATTTCAAATAAGGATATATTCTTGGATCATTGTATTCTTGTGGTTCAACAAAAGATTGTTGGCTCATCTCCATGACACAGGCCACCACAGGCACATAAACATTTCCATCTTTGGATTCAGTTTGGAATACCACAAAAGTTGTTCAGAACTTTACTCATTAGGTGTTGTGTTTAAAATTCTAGGATTATTTGGGATTTACTTTACAATACTGTTCTTTGTTGCATTTTGCACTTTGTTTTCTAGGGTAGTAAATTATTTGTTGAACTTTACAAAGCTTGTTGCTTTTCACTCTTTTTAATTACTTATTTTAAGACCATAGAGTCATAATAATTATAAGCAGACCTTGTATTCTTGAAATTTTATGATAGTTACAAAAAGGCACCAAGTATTTAAGTTTTAAAATTTTACAATAGTTACAAACAGGCAGCAAGCATTTAAGTTTTAAAATTTTACGATAGTTACAAACAGGCAGCAAGCATTTAAGTTTTGAAATTTTATGATAGTTGCAAACAGCCACTTAGCATTTAAGTTTTGAAATTTTATGACAGTTACAAACAGGTACCAAGCATCTGAGTTTTGAAATTTCATGATATTTACAAAGAGGCACCAAGCCTTTAAGTTTGGAAATTTTATGAGCGCTAAATCCAACCTCAAACCTAAAGTCCAGAAATGTTTAATAATTTTTAATTTTGATCAGAATCAAGTGAGATTTATTTAACTTTTAAAATCTTCTTAAATTTTGTTTCCTTTTCTAGCATGTCAAATTTGAATTAAACATCCATGCTCAAATATAACATAAAATTTGTCGGCTTAAACTTAAGCTGCAGAGTCATGCTGAAATTGTTTCAAGAATATGGGTCTGACGTGAAAGTTACCCTCTTAAATTGCTAAAGATTGGCATTATGAGACCTGAGGTTTTCCTGTGTACCTTCTCATAGGTTATAAGAGGGGATAAAATGAAGCAGAAGCTGTGGTGGTGCAGTGGCAGTCTTACTAAGCTCACAAGCAAAAGAGTGTAGTTTAAATCCTGTCATCTGATCAGCCATAACTGCCATGGTTTGTTCTTGGCACTTTACTCCAGTTGCCTATATATTAAATAACCTACTTGTGATGCTGTGCCATAAAACACAAAACCAAACTGTTACCTCGTTAAAAATTGTAAATCCATTCAGAATACATGACTGAACACTGGAAGTGGTTCATGATACTCATAATTAATCCTGGGATTGTTTTATTTTTCAAATTGCAGTGCACTAGGGATGGTAATCATGTTACACATCCAAAGATAAATATGTGCACAAGTGGTTGCTATAACTATATACTTGTGGCTGCTGTAACGAAGTACATGAGGTTACTATAACTTATTTGCTGAGTTTTTGTTGTACTCCTCTGTCATTCTATTCTGATGATATATTTTGTTCTTCAAGTTCAAAGGTGACCATGACATCACTGGCTGGTTTGATTTCTTTGAGTATGTGAATGGTTTGATCATGCCAATTTGTGCTCTGAACAATCTTTAGTACACTTGACAGGAGATGTTGCTTGTGGTTGCTTTATCAATAAAGGATGTGCTGTTGTAAAATTTATGCTCCCACTTCTGCACTGATTCCATTCAAAATATGTAGCTTCATCCTTTGACATATATGTGTTCATAGATACACTGTAAAAATATAATAGTTCCTTATTTAAGGACTATCTCCTTGGCACCAGTAACATTATTTATTTCCCAAGTTTGGGTCTGTGATTGTAAGGTTCATGTATATCTGTTTTCTTTCTTCATGTGATTTAAGTACTCAGATCATGTACATGTTGTTGCTTTATTCTGAATTTGTTTTAATCTCCTTTTTCCAGAAAGATAATAAAAACTATCAGTTAAAAATTATGTTCCAGTGGTCAGGATATGAACCTAATGTCAGAGCCCAGCATGCTGTGGGATAGACTGCGCGCCTTTAGCATGGACTCATTGTTTGAGAACACAAGCATTAGTTCCATAGAAGATGCAAATAGCTGTTATCAGTCTCAGTGTAACCAGACTTTTATAGGGATGGTGACTATGCAGTATCAAGCTAGACAGGTATAATCTGTGATCTCACACCTTGAGACAACATCTGTTTATCTGTGATCTCACACTTTGAGACAGCATCTTATTTCAGTCAGTCACAGTGTTAAAACCACTTTCATAATGCTGTATATTATCTACCATATGTACTCACTTATAAGTCAAGCCCAAGTGCAAACTGCACAGACCCAAATCTGCCATTGCATAATACTGATGGCATATCTGGGTCTGTGTAGTTTACAGTTGGATTTGATTTATAAGTTTGTATATACAGTAGCAACAATACCATCAAATAATTTAATGTCAGAACATTTTATTTTATATTTCATAATGAGATATTGAAATATTAGTGGCAATATCACTTTTGGAACTACTTTATTTATTCATCTGTATTTCCTTAGTTAGGCCTTTTTTATATTTTCTTCTTCCTCTTCCCTTCCATGAGGATTGGATAGATCTTAATATGTGTCAAAGATTGTTGACCTGAAAATGAACTCCAAACAGACAAAAAGCAGGTTTCAAGTTTTTCCACATGAATCATGCAAATTGTTAGTGCCTAAACTTACATAACCCTTTGCTTTATATTATGTGTCACCCATACTGTATTGTATACCTGTTACACCTAATGACAAACATTATAGATGTAAAAAGGTCCAAAAAACAATTCTTGACTTAATATAGTAATAAAATTGTTTTTATAGTGATTTTAACTGTCATCACAATCGTAATCATGTCTAAAGATCAACAAGAAATCAGACATTGTGTAGTATCAATTGCAAACTGAAAATAAAGTGACAATTGAGTTTCAAGTAAAGTATATGTTATCAAAACATACTACTAGCCTACCAAAATACAAATATCATGTCTGAACGCAGAAATAAACAAAAATAGAAACCAAAATCCTTGCAAGTAAACTCTGTCATTAAATCTCTTGTTTAATGATTTACAGTTTTGCTTTGGAGTCCCTTGAACTGTTGTATTATGTTTCTGCATTATCCCCACCTTGCATTGTTCACTGTATCAGTCTACACTAGAATTTAATGAAAAGAAAAATCTCTTCATTAATTCATGCAAACATTCATTAATTGGACATGATGCACTGTTTTGAAGCAATAATTGTGTGTGTGTATATGTATATATATATATATATATATATA
>QKMX01365713.1:28417-38433 GCA_003401595.1 Venustaconcha ellipsiformis | reverse complement strand
CATGAATGGTTCATGAACCCAGTTCATGAATAATTCTTGAACAGTACTAGTTCATTAATTGTTCATGATCATTTCACAGGGGAAGGCACACTGCCATAAGTTTGGCTAAATAGCTATATATGTATGGCAGTTTCTATTTTAAAACTTGAATCTCTGTAATGGGTGGGTTTTTTCCAGCTGCATGTGAGTGAAAAACACTCTCTTCCATTGCATGCAAAACATTATCATCCTAGCATAATTTGCATTTTGCTAAGCTCTCTGAGAAAGATTTCATAATCCAAACTTGATATTGTTCTTCGTCTGGCCACCGAAGTTGGAATCAGCAGCCAGACATTTCAAAGTGAACAAATGATTCAAATTTAAACCACAGCTATATCTATGCTTCATACAATCAGAAGTTCAAATGCATGACTGTGCAGTGGCCAGATGTGGACTTTTCCATTCCAGCATAAACACAGTGAGAGATCATTTTGTTTTGAGTCTTTATAATTTTTTTTCCCTTTTTCTTTTTATATAAATCTGTTAAATGAAAACTATTTAATAATTCCTTTCAGTTTAAAGAAAATCAAGGCTTTTCAAAGTATCCAGACAAAAATATGAATTTTCAAGGTGTTTTCAAGGCTTTGAGATCAAATTTCATTTTGCAAGACTTTTCAAGGTTTTCAAAGTCTGCTATGGACCCTGTTTTCAGATGTTTATTATAAGGACTTCCAAAGCTTTCAATAAGTGCTTTTTGTTATAGAAATTGAATTTTCTCCATGTAATTTTGTTGTCACTAAAAAGTAGGATAAAAATATAACTAATTAGTGCATCCATATATCAAAGAGATGCTTTTACACCTGGTAACTACCCATGTTATGCATCATTTAATTCAACTAATTTATCACATTTTACTGATTTATTTATTATTTTGGAAAATACATACATAACAAAACTTCTAAATTTAAAGAGATCTACATTTTATTCACTCTTATTGTTTTTTTTATTCCCTCAGGTAAATTCAATGAGTTTCAATGCAGATCCCCAAGCTAAAGGAAATTTCAAAGTTTTACAAACCATGTCAGACTATGCCACATGTTTCAAAATGATTTGACAGAACTCTGAGCAAATAAATTACAAGAAATCAAAGAAGCACTCACTTTTTCATGCTTATTACTTAAGAGGTCCAAGAATATGATAAATAGCCAATGGTTAGATATATCTGCAATTACTGTGTAAGATATGACTGAACCAGAATGAATGATGGTGACAGTGGGGTCATTTCTCCATCACCTGATACTTAGAAGTGACAGCTTGTCCATTCAAAAGTAAAGAATGTATTAAAAAATATTGAAAATAAAGAGCTGGCTCAAAATTGGTTGAAATGAAAATCTTTAAAAAATCATTTCTTCTCAACTATGCAGCAGCTTCAAAGAAAACGCCTATTGTATGGATATCTGTAAAGGTACTAAGTCTTTCAATTCTTATCTATTGACGGTCTTCTTTCCACTAAGAACACAGAAAATGTTACAACTATTTAGCATAAAGATAAATAATAATATGAAACTAATGCTGCACATTAATGGGGTTAAATATAAATCTTCATAAATGTGGTGCAGCAAAAAACAAGCAATGTTTAAAAAAATGGTGAATGGTAAATCCCAATGAAAGTGAGAAGGACCACATAATTTAACTCAGGGCACCTCAATTTCCCTTTCCCTGAAAAGCTGGAACACTGGAGATTCCCTCTTATCAAGCCTACCATTTATTTACCTAAAAGCAGAAACCTTTAACACTGAACTTACCAAGAAAAAAACAAACAAACACTTAAATATTGTCCTTAATTTTGTTTTGTGGATGGACATACAGACATATGGATGGAGATGCGGTAACACTCATGGATGTCAAAGTGATCACTATTCTGAGCTTCTGCCAAGGCAGGCTTGACAAAAACTGAACAATGGCTTGTGGTATTAAGTAACTCTGTATAATATTTGACTGCATTAATCTAAATTAGAACTTATATTTCTCTCATACCATTTCAAAATCAGCATCTCTGATCTCCAAAAGTTGTTGTGTAACATTCAAGTCATTGATGATTGAAGTGGCATATCTCTTTCTCAATTTCTTTGGAAATATTCTGAAAAGGCATTCAACAACTCCAACTTGGAACTCATAATCTGAAAAAGAGATAAATTAAGCCTTATATAGTATAGCAGAATATACTACAGGAAACAAAAATAGAGTAGTAGTAGAATTTGTGGGAAAAAATATGTAAAGTGTTGCATTGAAATAAATATTCCACTGTCCAATGGGTTTTAAAGTAAAAACATTTGTGTATTTTTTTATTTTATGTCTGTGTGATTGTGATAATGCAATCGTGTGCATGTGTATGTGTTGTAATGATATATGTCAATGCTAAGCCTACCAGCAATATTTTGTTTAAAGTGTGCTAAATGCTTCAAAGAAAATATTTTTCATTTTCTGTACACGACTTCCTCGATAACTCATGCCCCAATAACTCGCGAACCCACTTATAACATAGGGTCAGGCAAGGACCCCATTTTTAAAACTAAATAATACATAAAATACGAGCCCTACTTGATAAACTTCAAGAAAATAGAAATCAAAATTGGCAAATGAAACATCAATGTATCGCTCTTTTTATCATTGAAAACGATAGATTGGACCTGTAAATTTTAATCAATATTACAAAAATATCCATTTTTTTTTACTAAGTCATATATTTTGTTAATCTTTCCAAATGACCTTAGTACACCACAAATAACAATATTCAATGAAATTTTGATCAATAAAACTGTTCATGCCTGCTGGTGGCATTTCTTTAAAAATTAAATATCAATTAAATAATATTTTATCAAGCAAAGTTTTGCTTTAGATTTTTTTATTTTAGTTCGGTTTAAGTGTAATCATCATAAACACAATGTGCCTTCTTGTATTCAAATATAAAATTCATCAATTGACTAACAGCTATGTCTGAGAGCATTTCGCTGAGAACTTAATTAAGTGCAAGCCATGTTTTGATATCTGACTTATGGAAGTATATGTTGTATTATTGTATTGAATTAAAAGCTGGCCTCCTTTGTATTGTCACATTAATTGCATTTGTTGTATCATATAAAGGTGGTTAAATAAAAGAAAAGTTAAAAGGCATGCAAATCCTACATTCATAAGATGTAGAAATCCCAGCTTTACTCATTCCAACATGCTGCAGAAACAATAAGTTCCAGAGAAAACAAAATTCCTGCATTTGTGTTGTTCACCAACTCTCTAATGGGGGTAGGGTGGAGGAGAGAAGCAACAGGCTACTTGGGTTGGGACACAAGGTGAGTGGTGCACCACCTTCCTCTTGGAGAGGGTGATTGCCTCATAGAACTTTCAGGCCTTCTGGCTGGGCCACACAGGCTGCTGAAGATGCTAGGAGAAAATGGAGACAGGTCTCTGCAGTTCAAAATCCTTAAAAAAGGTTAGCACAGTGTGAATCCAAACCCAATTCCCAGGTCCTGAGTAAATGTAAGTGTGCTGAAAATTTGGAAATGGCAGCTTTGTAACTAAACGTGGAGAAAATGTAGGTTCCTGTGTAAGATGCAGCCCCTGAGTTGCAACAGAACATCCCTCCTGTGAGGTAGAGACTTGGGTTGATCTATCAACATATCTAGAAGGCATATAGGCATCCTCATGATCAATGGAGACTGCCTAATCTGATAGATGCAATGTGTTCTGGATTGAGGAACTAATCTCAATTTTGAAAATTTCCTCCAAGAAATAAGACTATGATCGAAGTTTCCTGCATTTATTGGTGACCAGTTAGATTCAAGAATATATTCTGGAGTAGAATGCAGGAGACTGATTGTTCAGAACCCTCTTAAATGATCCTTTCTGCAAAAGGGTATGCACCTCTATTTTATTTTCACCAGATGGTTCTTGGAGTCAATGATAGATGGAGTTATTCCTGAAAATGAAGTCAGTAACCTTCACTCGCAATAGAAAGAACAATCCATCATCTGTGATGCTCAATGAAACCTCTAAAAAGCAGCCTAGAGGAGCATCTAAAGTTACACTTGGAAGAGAAATGCATGGCAGGAGAGGGTGTGAATCCATAATACTACCTTCCTACCTATCCATCCTTGGAAAAGGAAGGTGGGTTGAAGAACTTCATCCTAAAGGCTCATCAGTGATTTCCACATCAAAGGCCCAACTGATGTGGAGGTTACATTTAAGGTTGTGCATTACACCGGGGCTGCATTGTTTTGAAGAATTTTGTGGATGACCCATGAAGGCCATTTGTAGTATGCTTCCTGGTCTATTGCAATGGGCCAGGAGTGGCTATGAAGAATCTATGTTGATGATCCTTGAAATCTTGTTAAGTCATGGTGGGGTTGAGTCCTCTTATGAGGGTCTTAGATTCCAAAACTGCAGCCCTTTTAATTTATTCACTATGGTTAAGACTTTCAAAGAATCCAGCACAACATCATGGTAGATGTGTAGAAGTTCACCTGATAAAGCCATTGCATCAGAAAGTGAATGCCTGGATGTGTTGGCCACAACTTCTATCATGCGTTGCAATGTGGCAGGATTTAGCATAAGTAGCTATGAACAGATCAGCAGGAGAAGCTATGGTGACTGGAAGCCAGACTTTCTGCTCAATGGCTTTGACTGTGCCCAAGCTCCAGCTGTAATACCTGAGGAGGTTTAATAGGTCACTTCGTGGAATGTACTGGTAGAGGCAAGAACAGATCACCTATGTCTTTAAGCAATGTCTGGGCCTCTGGACTCTGATATTTCCTCGACTGTTCAGGAATGTGGAAGAATCAGATCTGTCTGTGGTTGAGTCCTAGAGATCTTTTCCAGTGAGGAATGGATCTTCTAGGGCTGTGCACCAGATGGTTTTAGAAACCAATCTGTGGGTAGTAGACATTAAACTTTCATTTACTGCCTTATCAAAAGGCCAAATCTCCTCCACATTCATCTAGCTTGGATGAAATGGTGGGTCTGAAATGAGTTGTTCCTACCTCCATCTGCTATGACTCGACGAGGATAAATAACACAGCATCATCTAGAGAAGGTGACAAGTGAGCATCACTATGTCCTTTGGGGAAAGTGACATAAGATAAATCTGTGCCATTGTCCACACTTGTTTGTCAAGGTGAATTGGGGTTCTATGTTTTCTAGAAGTTCTAAGATGGAGAAGAGATCTTTCTTGGATTATGTTATGCCTATAGCCTTCCTGATAACTGCCACCTGATGAGAAGGTGATAGCAGGACATGAGCCACAGCATCTCTACGCTGGGTCCAGGTTCCAGTAACCTCAGTGGGCATAAGAGACTAATTACCCTGAGGTGTAGTGCCCCAACCCTGTAAAGATTAGTTGGGATGACACGGAAGGGTGGATAATGATCTGATCCCCTTCCCTAATCTGAACTCAGCAGACAGACTCCCATTCATGCATAGAATGGGATGATAGTTGGGGGAAACAACATGCAGTCATGAATCTGTGTGCAGTGACACCACACCATCTCCATAAAATTATGGAGGAAACAACATGATGTCATAGTTATGTGATTTGCAGTGTATGCATGAGGTAAACAAATGAGATCCCATTTTACGTCTTTTCTCCTTTTGTTTCTCAAAGTAGCTGTTACCTGAGGAAAAAAATGCAGACATACACAGAATAACATATAGGAGTGAGACTGCAGACATTATTAATATACATAACAATTACAACAAAAAGATTTCACCCATTTTTAATATTAATCTTTTTGATAGAGAGAGGAATACACAAGTCTCTAACTGCCCTTTAATGCTAGGCAGGTTGTGCTGTTATTCCTTAACACAAGGACTTACCAGTGTCATAGGTGTATATTAAAATGTACATGGTATACCCAAACCCCTAAAAGGTGGGATACATTAAGTAACTTTTATGTCCCTTAAAGAACTGAATTTCAATTGCAGAAAATGTTACTGGCACAAAATTTAAAATATGGAATGGATAATGTAACACTGAGATTCAAAATTAATTTTCAAAAGGACACCACCAATGTGGTAAAGACTCACTACTAGCAAATTTCTCCTACAATGAGCTATGCATGAGAGGACTGCATCATACTGCCAATTCTCCTCTCAGTGGGAAAATGTATTTACAGTGAATGGATGTTGTTTTTTTTTCAGTACAAAAAACATTTTCCCTTGCTATGACCTTAACCTTTGAGGTAGGTAATGTAGCTATGTGACACATCATCTCGACACAAAATAGATATAAATAGCTTAGATTCCATTAATTTATCTTTCATTTCAAGAGTTATTTACAAATCTGAGTTATGTTTTCCCTTGCCACAACCCTGTCTTGAACTCAAGAGTCTTGGCTATAATACATCACACACCATTTGACACATTCAAAGGGCAATATAATGCATAAAAATCTCTCCAACTGTTAAAATGTTATGGGTCAGATAAACAAATGCTGACATATAAATGGAAGGATACACATACAGACAACACCATGGAGTAATATGCCTGACTTAAAACTGCAAACAGTTACTGAATTAGTCCTAACTGCCAAAATTAGTTGACTGATCATGTTTTTCTTTCTTTGGTAATATGATTTTAGACCTTACCTCCAACAAAAAACAGCAAGTCTTTTAACTTGACCCTGAAATTTAAACAAACAAAATTAGCATGTTCATCACTTTTTTATAAGCCACAACATACCATAGAATATAAACTGAATAAAGAAGTACTAATTGCTTGGCTCTCAAGAACTCATGAATAAACATTTACACTTTTGTCATTTACATTTAGTTTAAATCAACATTTTATAAAAAAAAATTTCTCCTCTCTATTCTCAGCAAACATTAAAGATCTTTATGAAACCTAGAATCTTCTGAAACAAGGCCATTAACAAATGGTATCACATGATCATGTAGTTCACTTATCTGCTAAAAAAAAGACTCAGATAAAGCTACAATTTTTTTCTAGCAAAATATTTCTTCAATAATGACTACACAATCATAATATCTTAAAAGAACTACTTCTATTGCTAAGCTAAAAGTTATCCACCAACCTAGGTGACAGAGTAATTTCTCCCCTTAATACAATAGTTTATACCAAATCCATTGACTACTTCAGTTACTACTCCAGTGGAGTGAACAATCTCTATGCAGATGACACTGTGCTGAGACTGAAAGGACAAATATGTATTTTGATCAGTTAAGTATTATCAAAGAAACATTTTACTAGAAAAGAATTTATTTCTTCTTCAAACATGTTACCAGATTGTAATAACTAAGGAAATAAGAGGTGGAGGTTATTACATTGTCTTACACTGAAGAGGCCATCTGCAGACACCTAAGGTATGTGAGGCAGCTTTTTGCTTTTTGATAGAGAGTGCTGGAGAGTGACTCCATATGCAGTGGCATGACTTTTGAAATGAAAAATATTCCACCCACAAATCTAGTGGAAATCACAAAGCTGCATATTTGAGACATTGCCAAACAACCTCAGAAAGTAACCTATCGTGCCACAGCAATTGGTCCCAGGAGATCTAGCTGAACCCTATGGAATAAGAGATCTCAGAGGTAAAAGCTGGAGAAAGCTGGTTCTGACCAGCATACCACAGTTTGTACATTTCAACTAAGGAATAGTTTCAATCAAATGCAATGCTTGTGGCAACTACCCTAACTTCATGAACTAAGATGTGCTGTATGTGCATTAGACCTTGGGTTAATTCCTGATATGTGAAGCAGAAATCCCATTTTATTCAGGGCAACAGTGCCTTTGCTTTTATGTCATCCTTTCCCTATTTGAAAGGTTAGAAGATGCAGGATCTCCCATATTGCCCTGGCTCAGTTCTTTTAGATACCACTTCAGAGCTTTAACTAGTTTCTGTAGATGACCTTGAGATGAAGTATTTGGATTAGATAGAAGTTTTACAACAAAAGCCTGATTTCCCACGAACAGGGGCCTATTTATGACAATGAAAGCAGGGGCTGTCATATTTGAACTCAACAGCTGTCCCTTGGTTTTCACATGTCCAAGGTTCACTATTTCAGGTATTGGTGCCTTCAGTGGCACAATTTGTTTTCATTTACACCCACTGTGTTAGATTTCCCCATTTTCTTTCAAATGCTTTCAAAGACGGCTGAGAAGCTCAAGCAATTATCTCCAAATCTTGTTGAGAGAACTGTTTATTCTTCAGAACTTGTTTAATACAATCAACAACTCTGGACCAAGATGAAACTCCTGCTATCGTGGATGCATGCAGATGATGAATTGTCTCAATTTTACATGGAATTTCTGTTGCTAGATTTACAAAATTATTGATCCACAGTTTGAGTGGAAAAATCTGGATGAGATGACGCTACTATTCTATTTCCTTCTGTATCACCTTTAGAACCAGAAGTGTTGGAGGGAAAGCATATGCATTCAAGCCAATCCAATCAATGGAAAGAGCAGAAATTGTCTGGGCCTTCAGATCTGGGAATGGTGAGAAATTTTGTGAGTTTTGCATTCCACCTTATCACAATGAGATCCACATTTTTTCCATCAGCTGATGGTTTTGCAGAATATCATCCAGGCAGTTTGCTGCTGTCACTGTAGAGGTTGTCCTGAAATGACCATAACCCTTTCCACTGGATGTGTAAATGCCCAGGGACCGTTGTTGAGTCCAAATGGGATTGCCCTGAACTGGTAAATGGTGCCCTGGTAAACAAACCACAGGAACATCCTGGATTCAAGCAGGTCCACAGTGATTGGGAAGTTTCCCTCCTGAATGGCATTAAAAACCTGTTTTGGCATTTCCATTTTGAAAAATGGAGCCTGAATGAAATGAAATGAGGACACTGGTTTCTAACTGGTCAAAGAATGTTGTTGGCCTCTGGGACAAGGAACAGTCACAAAAAAACCTGTAGAGTTTACACTGTGAATAATTTCTACTGCCCTTTTCAAGAAAAGATTCTTGATTTCCTGCTAAAATGTGTTGGCTTTGAATGAGTCATTGAGGATGTTTATAACTAAGAGATCCCTGACGATGGGTGTGTGCTGAATGTGATGCTGAGTCCCTCTGATATGACACTGCAGTCCATTGATTGTCACAGTATATACTTTTCCATTCATCAGTGAATAATAGCATCCTTCCACCCACCAAGTTATCTCACAAGACAGTGTGAGAATGATGTCATTTCTTGCTACGGGAAGGATGACATCAGGAGAAACATGAACACAAACAAAGACCTATTAGCTTCTTGTCCACTTTTGTTCAATACTGTGGTAATCCACAATTGTAGGATGGGTAGGGCCATTTCACTGTCTGCTGGGTGCTAGGAAATAAATTTCAATCCTTTTGCTTTCCATGAAAATCCTTCCTCTGTGGCTGAGCCTGTGTGGGATGGAAGTTGTAAGTTGTCTTGTTTCCATATAAAAGCAGATCTGATGATAATTGCAAGAGTGACTCAGCTATATGGTAGTCTTTAAGAAAGTTGAAGATGGAGATCAACTATAAGTTTGTTCCCACTGTTACAGCATTAGCCAGGTTGTGCTGTACATGTGTGTAAGACAGGGCCATTCTGAAGACAAACTCCTATACACGTCATGTGTGATTTATGGTGTGTTCAGATTGTTTGAAAATAGTCATCATCGATACCAAATCCAGCATAGAATCCACAGTTATGACACTCCACACCAACTACTGTGTATCATTAAAAAATTTCCAGTCCATTCATACTGAGTAAGGTTTCATTCAAATGATGTAGTGTCTTGATCTACTTGGTGTCTGTATGAAAAACTGGAATTCTGGTCTTACAGAATCTCCAAGAAAAGTTTTATGGCATGCATTGCTGCAAGACAAAGAGCTGAAGCTAGGGTCCTGTAATTGCCTAAGCAACCCGCCCAAACCCTCTAGCTATGACTGCCGCATCTAAGTGTCACCTATAAATAGCTCCTGAACCCCACTGACATATATATGCAGTAATAAGCCTGATTAACTACCCCAGTGTCACTTATGTGCATATAGTTCAGCAGTA
>QKMX01365693.1:9943-20560 GCA_003401595.1 Venustaconcha ellipsiformis | reverse complement strand
GGTGTTAAAATACGCTTGGGCTAGAATCGGCCTTTTCTCTGCTACTTTTCCTCTCTACGAAATTCGTCATGACATTGTTTTGTGACTGGACTTCTATCCCCTAGAGATAAAATATCAAAGAAGTGTCGTTGTTATAATCGTAACGCACGTGTCGTACATGACCTTCGTCATCTAGCTGATTTCTTGAAATCGGCTCAACGAAATTCCTTATGACTTCTTTCGTGACTACAATATCCTCTAGTGATAAAATGTCAAGAAGGGTCCTTGTCAAATCTCTTTAATGGTGATACTTAACGACCAAAACTGTAAGATATAATCTTCTTGAACAATGTGCTTTACCCGCCCTCCATTCCCCTTTATGTAACCCCAATTTCTGGAAATCGGTTACAAGCGTGCTAAATTCACCAGTTTCAAGGACTTCAGGACAATATTAAAAGTTAATTGAAAGGCTTCTTAAACTCGTAAATACTCCACATAATTCTCCTCTAAGGACATAACGACCACACAAGAGAAATCTCAAATTTCACAATTGTATGGGTTTTTTTGTGGTTTCTCTTTTCCTTGAGTCATTAGTAAGCTTTTAGAACCCGAATACTAATACTTAACGCCATCCATCACAAGACACGACCCAAATGAATAACACAACTAAACTATTCCTTCATATAGTCCGTGATCTGTCTATAGTCAGCGTTTTATAGCATTCTTATTTCTCCAATCAGGTCAGCGATACACCAAGGCGTGCCCTAAAGAGCTTTGATCTGCATTAACTAAGTGGTAACACATTACATATTGAATTGGGAATAATGAATAAATAAAAAAAAAAACTAGGTGTGAATAAGAAATAAGTTTTCAAATGTATGTTAAAATATTTGAATTAGGAATAAGTAACTGATTACTTATTCCTTATTGAAGCGGGATTAAGGAATATGGAATAAGTAACCAACTTGATTCCACTACCATATTTCTGATCTGATTGGGATCAAAACTGATCAGAAGTCTTATTCTATCAAGACGTTGATGCATTTGATCAAAAGCGAGATTCACGATATTATTTAGGTAATCTTCCAATCGGTGATTTCCCTACCTTGAGCTAATATAAAGGACAGAGATATTAGAATCTATACGTGGCCATAGGTAATTTTCTTACGGGATTTTTCTAACTACTGTCTATTCAGCTTCATAACTTTGTCTGATGTTGGGACAGACTTTAAACTGCGAATGTTAAAAAAAGGTGTTTGATTTAAAATCATTTAAGTATCCGTAGCGCCAAATGTTTATTGAATCTGTCTTCTTTTTATTTGCTTTAAATAGCCATTACACATAAGAGCACCCCTATTCTTCCAATCGAGTTGGAATACATTTTGTTTTCCTCATGAATTTTTACACTCTTATTAACACACCTCAGCAGAGTCCAACATTCTGATTGACTGATTGACTGCTAAAAAAAAATGAAAGCCAACCCTGAACAGTTTCAAGCACTATCTGTGGGTAAAAAGACATTCAGTCCAAAGCCTGTACTAAACATAGGCAACGCTGTCATAAATTGTGAAGAAATTGTTAAACTGCTAGGAACTGATATGGACTATCAAAGGCAATTCGATTCACCTGCAAAAAAAATCTCTGGCAGAAAGTTTCAGGGCAACTGTCTGTCTTGAAACATATTTGTTAGAAGCTAACTAGATTCAACAAACTGGCAATTTTATGTATATGTATCCTCTCAAATTTTAATTTCTGTCCCTTAACCTGGCATTTTTGCAGTGACACCAACACTACCAAACTTTAAAAAAGAAATATTACAAAATGGCTTTACAAGCAGCTATTATAACCTTTCACTTATTGAAAAATAGCATCCTTAATGTTGCTCAGACTTCGGGCCTTGGTTCTAGATACGTTCAAATTTCTGAATAAGCGTGCTCCCAAATGTTTGGATGCTTTAATATTTTTAAAATGAAAACCTCAACATTTTGCAAAATATTTTTGAGACATGAAGTTGCCATTCTTTGGAATAAGCTACCAAGTCACTTTATAGTGCAATAAAATTTTAATTCAGTTAGATCTTTAATTCTGTCCCAGAATGGCGAAGACTGTAAATACAATATTTGTAAATAATCCACTCTCACTCACGTCATTACGACGACAACTAATGTTTGCCTTAGCGTTTTCTGTTTATCTGTTCTTGTATTATATATCAAGTGTCCTACTATCCTTTCATTTCATGTAAGGCGTAACTGTATCGTACATTGCTTATTAGTTTTACTTTGGTGCTTTGACATTTAATTTACTTTAAAATTTTTACCAATAATTTTGTATTGGTTGCAATTATCCTTAACTGCTGTTTTAGTTTATCCAGACACTAAATTCACTTTTTCTTACATCCTTTTAAAATGATTTGCATGCTCATGTTTCAGTTTGTGCGCAGTGCGATTTGTCCAATTCTATATATTGACTATGCTATGTTTGTATGTCTTGTAACTCATACTTTTTGTAATGAATCCTTTGTTTTATGTTATGTCGGTAAAAAGTTCATTAGAGCTTATGTTAAATTGTTGTTTTTAATCATGCCGACGTTAAATAAATTTTATGGAATTTTATCTTAAATCCACATTGACGAATAGTGATATCTACAAGGTTAGTTTTCGTTGTTCTAACGGTAGTTCAGTGATATCTCGTGTGTGTGTGTGTGATTTGCCTTTCATCAACTATTCTGATCTTTATTTATGATATTCATTGTTTAAAATAGTGGGTCATAATCGATCAATTTAGACTGTGTCTATATGTTTTAGAGATATGCGTCGACTTCATATTCAGATTACTTAACCAGTACCCGTAGACCCGTATTTCAACCGTATCCAAAATATTAGCACGTGATTAAATCATATGATTGAGTCAAAATGGCGGCGCCAACAGCCGCAAATCGAGTACAAGTTAAAGAACACCTATATAAAATTCTAGTTATTGGAGAATTCGGTGTAGGTGAGTGAAACGGTATTTCTGATAATTAATCATAAATTTATGATGAGATTTTGTTGTCATCAACATTTTAATTAAAAATTTATACGGGGTTTACGTATATCTGCATTGTCACTTAGTACCATACTATAGGCCTAGATTACATAATCGAAATCTACTTTCAGTTTGACACCTTTCATTTTAACATTTGAGGGCATTGAACCAAAATTTTCTATTTTGTCCACCTCCAAAACTGGTTTACAGTATGTGTTTGTAAGACTTTCATTCTCTTTATCTTTCATTCCATATTTTGTTGATTTATTAACGAATTCCACTAAACATGCTTTATTTGGCATATTTCCACGCTTTTAAAAAAGTGTTGGGAATGTTGCAATATCTGTCCGTTACTTCTCCTAAACCACAGTATGAAATTACACGAAACTTTGTAGTTATTTTTACCCTGAAATAACCAAGAGGCCTCAAAAAGTGGTGGTGGTGTAAAGGTTCAGTAAGCAGATATTTTCTAATTAAACTTCATTTATGCAAATATAGCAGGAGGACACCAGATATCATCGATATCATGGGTTTTGTATTACAGTCTTGGGTGATGGGTGAAGTATGTTTGCAATAATATCCTAGGTCATTGTCACCTTAAGTATTTTGATGAATATTCTAGGACTTAATTTGTATAACTTTGTTTCCTGAATACATTTAAAATTATACAATAAACACATGTCAGTAAGGTATTCTTAGCTTATAGCCATGTTTCAAAGATTGCAAATTATGCAATGGTAGATATGGGTTCTTTTTGAGAATTTTCATATCATCCTTGTAGATTTCACACTTTCATTCTGTTTTACAGGTAAAACATCCATCATCAGAAGGTATTCAGAAGGTAATCTTTAGTTACTAATATCAATAAAACTATAACACTGAAATTACTAATATCATTAAAACTCAAATACTGCAGTTACTAATATCAATAAAACTCTAACACTGAAGTTTCTAATATCGATAAAACTCCAACACTGAAAATCAGCAATACTCTATCTTTGAAAATACTAATATCAGTAAAACTGTAAGTCAGAAGTTACTAATATCAGCAAAACTGTAATATTGAAGTTAATATTATCATCAAAACAATGGATGAATACAGAATGTTTTGTTAAGAATTTATGTGCATCAAGATTTGTACCACAATGTCACTATATAGAAATAAAAAGTGATAAGGCGTAGGAGATATGTATCTTTATAATAGGTCAGCTGTCCTTGTTTTTCAGTGTTGACCCTAGCTCTTTTTCCCCCAGAATAAAAAAAAAAATTGGTTTGTCATCAAGTATAGGTTTGTCATCTGAGAAATATGACAATATCAACACTTAAATAAATGTACCAAAGTAGCCCAAATGCTTTTTATCAGTAAAACTGTAAGTCAGAAGTTACTAATATTAGCAAAACTGTAATATTGAAGTTAATATTATCATCAAAACAATGGATGAATACAGAATGTTTTGTTAAGAATTTATGTGCATCAAGATTTGTACCACAATGTCACTAAATAGAAATTAAGTGATAAGGCAAAAGAGATATGTATCTTTCTACTAGGTCAACTGTCCTTGTTTTTCAGTGTCGACCCTAGCTCTTTTTACCCCCAGGATAAAAAAAATTGTTTTGTCATCAAGTATAGGTCTGTCATCTGAGAATATGATAATATCAACACTTCAATGAATGTACCAAAGTAGCCAAAATGCTTTTTATCATATTATCATAATTATTTATTCATAGATTTATAAACATTGAGCTATTTTATATGGACAGCTAAACAGTGGTATTAGATACAGTTCTCATTCATTATAATGCCTTTTATTATAACACAGTTCCTTTTATAAGGCAAGTATGGTCATTGATCACATTTCATTAGGTGGTAGTAAAGTTGTTGCATACTTGATTATAAGGCAGTATACTCCTTGGCTTCCAGGAATATCATTAAAATGAGGGAATACTCCAGGAACATCATTAAAATGAGGGAATACTGTAGTTCATTCTGTACTTACAGATTTCTTCTCAGAAAACTACAAGCTGACAATAGGAGTTGACTTTGCTTTGAAAAATCTTGATTGGGATGAAAAGACAAAAATAAATCTCCAACTTTGGTAAGTTAAACAAAGAGTTAAATTACTGTTAATTCACCATTTTATTGGGAGGCCAGAATTTTGTGGATTTCTTAGTTGTATTTAAATATAAATTTAAAAATCCAGTGAACAATGAACCTTCAGTGAAAACAAATAATTTCTTCAACAAGCTTTGAATTTATTTATGAACAAATACCATATTCAACTTGTTAAGAGTCTAGTCCAACTGTAAACAACATAGACCCAGATCTGCAGTTGCATAATATACCAGCAGATGGAATCTGTGTTTGTTATACTGATTACTTCAAAAAAGCTGCATAGACCCAGATCCGCCAGTGCATTATGCAATAGCAGAAATTGGTTTGCAGTTTGCATTTGGACTTATAAGTGAGTACATATGGAATGTAATATTTTTGATTAACTTCAACAACTAATATCCACAAAATTAAATAAACTGACAATTGTATTTCAGAAAAATGCAGTAGAAATAATGTATAATGAGCCATTTTCATGGGATACAGACTGTAACAGAAATGTAAAATTTCAGGATGTTTTGTCCAGTGTTTTGTATGGTAACACCTAAATGAAAATGAAAATTGGTTTGTTGCGGCCTAAGTTACAGTGCTTATAGTGAAATATCCAAATGCACAGTGATTTTAAATGTTTTAATGCAGGAACACTTACTAATAAATGGTTTTAAATGTATTATTGTTGTTTTCAATGTATCATTACTGTTTTAAATGTATAATTATTGTTTTAAATGTATCATTATTGTTTTTAATGTATCATTATTGTTTTAAGAATTACAGTAGGCTAATAATGTTGGTTTTGAAAGCCAGGTAAAGGTCATGCTGTATTCAGTCTTTTTTCCAATCACATTCATTGAATTTAAATTATAAAATTGAATTTAAATTATAAAAATTGAGATTTTAAAGCAAATGATCACACTTGTTAGCCTCAGAAATTACCAGCAAATATACACCAGTTGAGAGCATTTCCTCCAACTCCCCAGCAACCTTTGCCTTTTTGATGCCATCCTCTCTGCCCTTAATAGCACTTCTAATAGGAGCTTTATGTCAAATATCATATATACTCACTTGTCATATCAAACTGCAAACAACATAGATCCTGATCTTTCATAACATAATGTGCTGTCAGGTCAGGGCCAGTATTGTTTGTTCTATTGATTACTTCTCAGAAATTGCATCGACATGGATCTTGTGACACGTATGCAATGGCAGATACTAGTCTGTGCAATATGCAGCTGGCCTGGACTTATAAGCAGATATATATGGTAATATCCACATATTATTCCTGGATGGTACCCATTAATCTTTATTATACAGAGAGTACCATCCATAAAAAATTGTTGACTGCAGCTTCAAGCTCCTGTGTCTTTCCCTTGTCTTGTGTCAATCTCAGTACCATCCTTTCTACTTACTTCTCCCATAAGCACCTCATTAAAGTGTAGTTTTCTTTAAATTACAAATGTTTTCCTGTTTTTTAAAAAGAGTTTTGATGTAAAAAGGATGTTATATCTGTATTTCAAGCAAGATAATAATATACAAAATATGATATAAGTGTGCACTTTAAACATAAACAAGAATATTCTAAACCAAAAAGAAACATGACCCAGTGACACCACAAAAGATTCATGTCTCGCCCATTCTGCCACTGTTTAGATTAACTTTAAGAGACTGAAGGTCCTGGAGCCAACTGCTACAGTATATATTGAAAGAAATAACATCTTCCTAATGAAATGTTCTTTAAGGTTGAGTGTATCATACAGTCATGGTCAAATGTTCATAAGGCTGATTATATCATACAATCCTAATGATATGTTCTTTAAGGCTGAGTATATCCTACAGTCATGGTGAAATGTTCATAAGGCTGATTGTATCATACAATCCTAATGATATGTTCTTTAAGGCTGAGTATATCATATACTCCTGATGAAATTTTCTTCATGGTCGAGGGTATAATTATGCTTCTGAAACAATGTTTTTCAAGGATAATTGTATCATACAATCTTGTTGAAATATTATCTCAGGTTGAGTGTATAACACTCCTGATAAAATGTTCATTATGATTGTGTGTATTATACATTAGAACATAATGTTCTTTACAATTGAGTGCATCATACACCCCTGGCACAATGTTCTTTATAGTTGAGTGTATAGTACACTCCTGCCAAATTCTTTTTATGGTTGAGGAAGATTATAATCTTTAAAAAATCTGGAGCAAATGCAAGGAATCACTAGCACAAATCCACATGCTCTTTACTACATATTCCAAATGTTCATCCTCCACACCCACCCTTGATACTCACCCTACTCCCTGAGTTGATTCCAGGGATCACAATGCAAAACCTGTCACATATATGAATTTCTGGCTTCTGTCTCTAATTGCATGTAAAGTGTTTATTTTATAAAATATTTTCAGATGCCATTGTAATTGTTATTTTTGTTTTTCTTGGTTTGTTTTGATGTTTTATGGCACAACACCACCAGTAGGTTATTTAGTGACAGGGTAGTTGGAACAAAGTGCCTTGCCCAAATATGAACCACAGCAGCAAAGCTTGTTTTATTTAATGATGGGATTTGAACATACACCCATTCATTCACAAATCCTGCAAGTTAGCAAAGCCACTGTATCAGTTCCATCTTACAGCATACAGAAGGGTACATTAGGTCTGTTCAATATTACTGATACTGCAGGAGGTAGTTTTTTGTATATTTAACCTTTGAGCCTTACAAAAGGCAAGAGACAAGGATGACCCAGCTTTGGCAATGGTTACCACAGGGACAACATATATATCTAGCTTAAACAATTCCACCCTGCAGATGTGGTATCTGACCAATGAATGGACAGATGGACACAATATAACCCATTGTTTTTGTTTTATAAAAAAATGAAATGTATTTAGATAAATAATAGTAATTAGGGAATGGTAGTTAGTATCATGGGGAATGACTATACATTTTTCAAACCTTTTACCACAAAAGTAAATTTATTTTTGAAACCATGAGGCTATTATTTGAATGTTTCTAGAAATGAAGTTTATTTTGTGATTTACAGGGATATAGCTGGGCATGAGAGGTTTGGTCATATGACAAGAGTTTATTACAAATATGCGTAAGTATATAGGGAGGTTTTAAGCATAATGCTTGCATAAGCACCAATTAGACAGACAAAAAAGAAAGAAAGATGGATGTACAGACAAACAGACACTGACAGACAGAAATATAGATAGATTTGATATATACATGTCATTTGTAATTGATTTGTGGTTGATTTCTAAAAAACATTACATCAGAATCTTGACCAACAGAACGGGGACATACACATATGCACAGTGTTAGAAATTATAAAATCAAATAGGGGACCTTCAATAAGAATGTATTTGGATTCTAAATAAGGATTAATTCAATCTAAATATTGCAGTAATCTCACCTTATGCACCTCACCTTAGTTCCCATCCATATTAACAAACTAAATTGAAATTACATGTATCATCTTAAATTTTTATATTTATGTTTGTTGTATATGTAAGTAAAAATGTACATCTAGGAGTTTGAAGAATTTTTGGGACAGAATTTTGTGAAAATACAGAGTTGTGTCCCTTTTTCTAAAATGAAATAATCAATCATCTGCATGTCAATCTTCAGTTAAAATAATTTTATTGACAAGACTACAGTTTAGAATTTAAAATGTCCCACAAAATAACACATTTTTAACCTTTGTGTACTGAAATTTGCAACTTTAATGCAATTCTCGTTTTTAATACACCAATGCATAAGATCTCTTTGCTATGAAACACACCAAAATTTTTTTTTTAATGTCTAATTTCTGTAGAAAACTAGACTTTTTTGTGATTCATATATAACTATCCCTGTTTTTTTAAGTACCATGTCATGGCTGTGTGTATGAAAATATTCCCTTTTGTATGTACCTTCCCAAGTTTGCATGTATGAAAATTTCTTCATTTTTTTATGTACTGTAATAAATGTAGGGAATGTGCCATTTGTATTCACATGTTTGTAGCTTTTAACTTGTTAGATTTTACTGATTAGTTATTCGATTATGGGGAGTCACTGTTAGGGAGACATTTCTCAGCACGAATAGTTGGCCAGTTTCTGGCGGCAAATGTAATAGTGTACATTATTATAGTAAATTTGGAGTATGTGCATTTGTAGATAGCTCTCCATTTTAAGGAAGTTTTAGAATTTTGTGATTACTTGTATGATTATAGGAAGTCTGTGCTGGAGAAATAGTCTTCAGCCCGATTACTTAGTCAATTACTAGGAGCAAATGAAGTGGAGTGCATTGTCATTGAGATTCCATGATGGCAAAGTTTGGTTTTAGTTAGCTCAGGTCCCTGGAGCCAAGTAGTCCCTATTAAATCTAATTTTGTGGATTGATTGCGTGATCGACTCCATAGGCAGCATTTATGATAGGGACTGGTAATAACTGAGAAGGGACTTTTTTACATTATCTGGAGATGCCTATTATTCTTGCTGTCATGGTAAATATGGAGCAGAGTTACAGGCTAAATGAGGCTTAAAATCATAATGTGACTGACTTAAAGTTGCATTGGAAAAATAGTTCCCAGTATTTTATATTTGAGTTGTGGCTTGTATTTTATGGTAGTTAAGTACTGGCACTACATTATGGAAATTTAATAAGGCGATACCTTGCAGTTGTGAGGTTGGCATGCAATTTTGAAGTTATGATGTAAATGTGTAATTGTGAAATTGGTGGTCATGAATTAATTAGAGGAAAATTATTTATTGTCTGGGCACATTGAAATTTACAGTTTACAACAGGTAAGTCTTGAATAATCTGTGAAAACAAGTGACTTCTAGTGAGATTCATGAGACATTGTCTGCACCAAAACTGAATTTTTGAATTGTTCAGTTAGTAAAATATTNATGCAGTGATTTCATTTTGCAAGTAACAGTAAAACTTCTTGTCATCCTTGAGAATATCTCTGCATGCGAATTCAGGATTTTTCTGAAACTCTTTTTCCCCACAATGATCGGTATCTGTGAAACAAAGCTCTTTNTTTTACGAAGTACTCATTTTGCTTGTTGCCTTGTTCACAGTTATGATTGAGTATTCTAATTTAAGGTTGTTTAATTAGATTACATACACAATAACATTTATTAAGGTGTTCAATTGATCAACTGAAATAAGTTACCCAACATATATGGCCGGAGTTGCTGGTTTTTTAGCATGTAGGAATTGTATGCCTTTTTAATTTTTTCTTTATTACACCTCCGTTATTTGATTCAAAAGATGTAATTAACATGATAATAGAAAAGGAGGCCCACTGTTAACTTAGTGCAACAATATAACAAATGTTTATGCTAGTCCGGCACTTAATTGGGTTCTCAGAGAAACACTTACTGACAGAGGTTTTATGGTAGATTGACATATTTTACATTTAATTACAACAGGACACATTGCATTTAAGATGATTATACTTACAAGGAACTTAAAGATAGAACTAGAACACAAATTTCAATTGATACAAAAA
>QKMX01365677.1:12112-24155 GCA_003401595.1 Venustaconcha ellipsiformis | reverse complement strand
AAGTACCAAATTAGTGGGATTCATGACCATGCCAGCATTACAATGGTGTCAGTAGTATTCTGGAGGGGGGGGGGGCTAAGTTATCAGATGAGATAACGAGGTTCATGATGTTACTGGCATTGTAACAGGCAGTGTTAAACTTGGAGGGGTGCTAATAGTGAGGGACAAATTTAATGGGATCATAGCCATTCAGATGTTATGGGAGTGCCATTAGCATAATGAGGGTTTTAGTGCAAGGGGCCAATTTAAGGAGATCCATGACTATAGAATGTTATACAGTGGGAAGTGGTATATTGAGGGGGTTTATAGTGAGTTAATGGGATCCATGACTATAAAAGTATTATACAGTGGGCAGTGGTATATTGAGAGGGTTTATAGTGAGGGACCAGTTTTATGGGATCCATTATCAAACATGTACCAGCATTTGGAGAGGAACAGTTGTATATTTCAGTTTTATATTGAGGTCCAATTTAATGGAATCAGTGATCACAGAAGCATTACACAAGTGGCAGTAGTGAGTAGCATTATAATGAGGTTGATTTAAATGGGATCCATGATCATGCCATCATTGTAAGAGTGGCTTTATAGTTTCACAGTAAGGGACCAATATATTTATTGCAGTCTCCAAATAAGTGATTAAAAGTAGAGTCAAATTTTCCTATTTCAACCACTCCTCCATCAATAAGGAATAAATTTAATTGGTACTATGCAGTCCCTCGGGAGCCCCTTAGGACAAATTATATTTTGATGTGTATGGAATGCAGTAGTACCATGCAGGAGGTGCTGTGAACTTTCAGTGGTGTTACTGGTCTTGGAATGTCATTATGGAGAGGAATGCCTCAGGTGATTTATTGTTGGGGCTACACGTGGGGAAAGGTGTAAACCGTTAATATGTAATTATTATTTGAAGTCTGTATCGTTTCTATCAACTTGCTGAATTTTGTACAAGTACCTAATTTTAAGTTTTCATTATCGCATTGCTATTACCAACATGTTATACTTGTGTAAGTGTAAAATTATGAAATATATCGGTGCTAAAATTGTTTAATTTGGCTACTTCCCCTTCTAGGCAACAGACTTGCATCTTTTACAAGTGCCCAGCGTATGTAACGCTAGATCTACTTCTCGTCGAGCATTTTCAAAAAGTGACTTCTCTTGTCCTTATCCAGAATTTTAGAGTGAAATATTTTTCTCTCAAACAGTAAGCATTAATTCCCTTGTAGAATTCTTATCAAGGTTTTATTTTCATTATGTAGTAAAGACAAATAGTTTTAGTTGATCAGGCAATTTTCTAAACCATGCAAGGACCAGCATATATGGGGTCATCAGTTTATTTGATTATTAGTGTACAAATGCCAATGGGCACATGCGACTCGAATCGTCAATCATTATTTATGCAGGCACTATTTCATAGGGGTTATAAAGAACAGATATGTTATGTTCAATTATTGTTAAGGATTGGGGCAAATTGCATCAGCTTTATACCGGATAGCCTAAAAAGCTCTCATTATAATAAAATATATGAAATTGCGGACAATTCATTATTTTAATTTACGGTATATTCAGAAGACAGTACAATTGGGAATAATTACAGTGTCAGATTCTTTGCCATTTCATTTGTGGTTTTCGGATAAAAATTTAGCTTAATTCGTGTCATTTTTTGTGTTAGGTTTCCTTTCATATTTGAAACAGTAGTTATCAACAATCTTATCAGTCCCAATCTTCTTGTCGTCTTTGACACAAATTTGTCTTTGAAACAAACTTGATCCCCAGGTACCTCCAAAATGTTTTTATGAAATCAGGCACAAAGAACTTTTCAACAAAAGACTGGTCTGAATAGAGAAACCTTATTTACCGCCATACTTCAAATGTCATTCAAATTCTTTCTTATACCGTATATATGTCTTTATAAATAATACAAATAGTTTGTGTACTCAATACATAGAATCCGATTTTTTTAGCGTTGTTACGTTTCATTCAGCTAGTTTCATATACACTGTAAAAAAAAAAAAAACTTTCCTCAGTAAATGGTCATTTCAGAATTGCATTTATAAGCATGGTTTAGCCAAATGAATTTTAGAGATTTGTTTTCAATTTCCTAAGTTAGTTTAGTTGAGTATATATGGTATAAGTGTGACTGGTATTCGTCCCGCCTGGCAAAATTCCCAAAATTATATTGACTGGTTGACCGACTCCTTAATGAATATGTAAAATGACAAGACCTCGCCGTACAAGAACTGGATTAGAAAGGTATGTGATAGCACATATTTGGGCTTAATATCAATGGATTAGATTGTAGTGGGTTCAGTCAACAGGTATTTGTGTAATGCGTGCTGGCACTCAGCCACAAAAACTGACAAGGGATTCATAAACAGTGTAATTAGGGGCTTGTTGGCTGATAAGCAGATTGCTTCGATGTACGTTATCAAATTCTTAGTTGATACCTAAAGTGACACGAGTGAACATGAAGTTAAGATGCAGCGTGAATTGTTAAATATTTTAAGTTCCATATTTTTACAACCTACTGTGATGGGCTAACTACTGATTGCTCAAGGATGCCTTGTTTTTGTTAAGGAAGAAAAACAAAAAGAAAACTATAGTTTACTGTAATTCCTGGACAGTGAATATTTTCTGTTAATAAGGGACAAGTGGATTGAGTTGCCATTACAACAAATCGCACACTGGGATATATACTTGGTAATTTTTAAGTGATGACATTTGATGAAGTGGATAAGACACCAACATATGCCAACATGCGTATGTTGGGATTTTCAGGTAAATAAAAATTTGTATAAAGTTGTTGGAGTTATTAAAAAGGCTATTGAAATGATTAATTATTGAAATAATTATGTGTATAAATTACGAGTACATGTATATATTTTAATTAATACAGAAATGAGCACCTCAGAAAATCTGTAGTATTGAAAAAGGTCTTTTTTGTATCAGTAGTTATAGTACTAGCAGCAATAGTAGTTGTTTTATTGACAACTGGAACTTAAGGGATGAAACCTGTTGTTACCACTACAGCCACTACCATAACAACCACCACAACTCCTGCTACCAGTGTCGATATTTCTGAATGCAAAACTAATTTGCATTTCACCAACATTGCAACTTCAAGATCTCTAAATTATGAAGAGTATTCGGTTTTACTGAGATCACTGATATTTTTTGACACCGTGTTTTATGTCATTATTACATTGATGGAAAAAAACACTTTTTTATAATCTAGGTCAGTTTATATTTAGGTTTGTTCTATCGATGTTCAGACCACCTTATAATTAAGGTCAGTTTATGTTCTGGTATGCTCCATCAATGTCTGACATCATAAGTAATGTTCAAAACACAAAAAAAAAGATTTTTAATGATGGGGAAACTACGCCATAATTGGTTTGTAAAAGCTTGAAATTGAAACGATGTGAAATTATCTAAATTGTAACAGCTGAGCACAATTTAAGTAATTTCATTGTGTCAATGTTTATAATGGCATGAAAACAACAGAATGACAATGCTTCAGGACATGATGCAGTATGAAGTATGGATAATTCCCATGTTGAATGTGGGCATCACTAGGAAATAATTGATGTTGCCAAGAATTAGTTGACAACACAATGCAGTGTTATTTTTTACAGATCCTGCTGACAGAAAATTTCTTAAAAACTGCATTAATTACTTTTTGAACATGTTTGTAAAATAAACCTTTTATGAGCAATGTATTATTTTAAAGAAACGATCTCGAGTATGTAAGCCACTTCATTATCCTCGGTCATTGTAGATCTGTTAAAAGCATCGTATGACATCATGATTTATATTCAGTTGCACATTGAGTTCTGTCATAGAGATGTATTAGGATTACAAACGACTTCATGATGGTCTTAAGGATGTTTTACCCTATTTGTCCTAATAGTTGGTGATGAGAGAGAGGTCTTGTGAATGGGTTGTGTAACAAGATGAGCAGTGATGAAATGAGTATACAAGATGAGTGAGGTAAAGCTCATACATTTTCAATGATTTACATAGAAATAACAAAAAGAGGGGCTGCAGTAAACTATAACAAAGTTTAGACAGTATCTATGACCATATCTGTTGTATTTTCAGTTTTACAGGAAACAGAGTTTTAAACGGTAGTAGAAAAACATTTGATGGTATCTGACACCATAACTGTTATGGTTCTGTAGATACTCTACCAGACAAACTTTTGTCATAGACCTTTGTATTTACTTCTGTGGTAGTAAACTTCTATTACTTCTGTGGTGGTAAACCTCTATTATTCTTGTGAGTAAGAGTAAACCTCTTTTTTTCTTTTAGGAAGTAAACCGCTATTTACTAGTGAGGTAGTAAACTTCTATTTTCTTTTAAGGCATTTAAAGTTTGTATCTTGTTATATGCACATTTTAAAATTTGCTTTTAAAATTTGTGATAAATTGTCTTTGGAAGTTCTGTTATCAGTCACTTCTTCATTTATTTCCATCTCAGTCTGTATTCACTTGTTAGAATTTATTCAGGTGTGGCAAATTACATGAAAAATTGTGTTAAAAATGGGTCAGTCAACTAATGCAATTCCACAAATTCCATACACAGGAAACAGTTTATCTAAAGTGGCATTAGTGTGAGACATTTTTGTGCATGGATACACATTGAGGGCTTGATAGATAGCATGAAGTCTTGATAAAAATGCCCATTACTTGCCTACAGTAAAGCCTATTTATAGAGACTGTGTACACTTATGGTTTAATTCCTGATGGTCCTATTCCCTTCTTTTATATGATTGTATTGCTGATATTATGTTACAGTGAATTTCATGGATTTCCATATTTTTATTGCATATTACATAACACATTGCATATCACATAAACATTTCTGATAAGTGACAAGATTAATAATTAGACTAAGACACATGTAATTAGTGGCAGAAAAAGGCCAGATATTCCAAAATGAGATCAATAGGTAAACAGATATTGCAACTCAGAAAAGCATAGTTTAGGTTTTAAAAATTTGTTTATGCACAGATACCGATGTGCGTTTATTTGCTAAAAAAACATCGTTAGTTCCATGTGAGCATTCTATTTCCATTTTAGTTTATTCAGCTTCAATTATATATCAACATCATAAAAAGCAAAATTTCTTGTCATTAACTATGTATGCACATATGGGAGTAATTAGTGAGTAATGTAATTTTTGTCAACAATTTTGATTTTGGCAGCAAATGTTGGTGTACATCCCAGGTAGTTGAGCATGGGAAACTGTTTCCTCTATATGTATACATAATTACTTAAATATATACCAACAAACTAAATAATAATAAAACTGCTATTTCTTTTGACAAAAAAAATATTTGAAAAGATAAAGAATAAATTCTCAAGTTATAACTCTTTGAAATGCACTTTATTGGAGGTTAAAGACTTTCTTTAAAGACTTTTAACCTCTTATTGGATGTATTATGATGAAAAATTTTCTCAAGGACACACCAACACAACAGACTCGGCTGGCCTTGGGAGCTGTTGAACACACCAAACTGGATTGAGCCCTACAGTCTTCCAATGGAGCTAGCACAACTCCCACATTTGATGGAGATTGTTGTACTTTCTCCTGTCAGTGTTTGCTTGCAAAAACACGAATGGAATTTTGCTTACTAAAACACTATTGGAATTTACATGAGACAGCATCCAGGATCAGGTTTATTTAATTTGTCTAGATCACAAAAATACATGCTAGTCATTCCCATGGACCTTGACCAATTATATCACAGGTTACATGTGAATCATAGCATATCACTTGGTTTGCCAAAGTTTGGCTAACTTTGTGGTACATTGCTTGACATGGTGCCAGTTTTCAGTATATAACAGCCACATTTGGATCGTCACAGGATAACATTATTTTATCAGAATTGACTGAAAGGTGGAAGTATAAACTGCAAACTTTTTAAAATTTGGAGTTTTTTACTCGTAGAAAAAAATTGACATTCTTGAAAAATCCATGTTGCATTGCAGCAGGGTTATCTTGTCATTGACCCATAATAAATTTTGCAGCCACAAATATAATTATGGGGTTAATCTGGTACCTGTTTTGCTATAAATGCATTTATTGGGTATATATTGTCCATGCTTAAGGTCAGTGAAATTGCATTTTAGTTAATGCCCCCATTAAGAACAATGAGGCACATTTTATTTCCTCATTTGTTTCAGTTTGCCCAACATTACTACATCTCTCTTTAGATCTATTCCAGAAATTTGTGTTGCTGTTATCAAAAGACCTGGCTGTGTGCCAAAATGTTCCAAAGTAATTCATGCCCCCAGCACATACAATGACCTGCCAAAAATTTGCTATGACTCACAAGTAGTGTAGAAATTGGGTTGGTCTATTTCTGTAGCTCACTTGAATTGAAATTATTGCATGCTTACCTCATAATTTATATACATAAACAATAGAAAAAAGATTTCCAGATGATAAGATCATCTGTTCTTACAAAAGATAATTTGCTCTGGTTGAATGCCAACTGGTAGATTGATTTGGGGTCCAAATTAAAAAGGGTGCTAGAAGTCTCACTCATTTCTGTTAAAGCTGATAAGTGGTGGGAGAACTGCAAAGAAGTTTCCCATGCAAACAATGTGCAAGAGCTATAGGTTACTGTAAACCAGTGACTCATTCGCTTGTATTGTGGAGGTAAGGTAAGGACATACATAGATACCTTAGAGTTAGGCAGTTATTCTTAATTTTTCAAACTGTTTTGTTTTTCTGAAAATGCAGCATTATATTCTACTTTGAAATATGTTGTCAATATTCATAGCTGTAAATAATACTACCTACATTAACAGTGTATTTTCAAAGTGCAGCATTAATAGGTAGCTTGTGTATATTGCAATAGACTTATTAATGAAATGGTTTTAAATGGATACGTAGACTGTATCACAATTTTTTGTATTTATTTGGTATGATGATGCATGTATCACTGCTTTGAAGAAAGAGAAATGTTAAAAGATTCTGACTTTAAAAGTTGGTATGATAAGCTATTGAAAATGATAGATGGATTACGAAACCGTCTGTGATCATCAAACATGAGTCCCTTGCCAGCCCTAGTATCTTTGTATTGCTCAATGCAATGAATGCAATACCTGCTTGTATTATATACACTTGCATACAGGTCAGAGCCAGCTTCAGTTGCAAAGACCTAGATCTTCTGTCACACAATGTGTGGGCAGATCCAAGCATATGCAGTTAGGAGTAATCAGAAGAACAAAGAGCATATACCCTGAATTGCTGGCACATTATGTAACAGCAATTGCAGGGTTTAATTTGTATGCAATGGGACTCGTCTTTCAGCCAAGTATATGTGGTATACAGTAATAGCACAGAAGCAAATTTCATGCATGTTTTAAGTAATATTACTTTTGAAATAATGTTTTATTATTATTAATTAATTATTATTTAAATATTATTAACTAATTATTTTCCTTTTTTTTTCTTCATTTAATTCTTCCAGAGGCAAATGTAACCTAAAACATTGCAAACACCTTGAAAACATTTTGACACATAATGCTATCAGTTGTTTTTTACGGTATTGATTGCTAAACAAGTTTTACCCATTTTTATTCCCTTTTTCTTCATGCTTTTGTCTCTATTCCAGGTTATAATTCAAGTCATGTAAACTTGCCAGCACAGGATTTTTACAGAGAAGTTCATGTAAACATGCACTCCCAGTACAGAGAACCCCCACCCTACCCTGGCCACTCCAAACAATTAGTGCCATCTCAGCCAGGTAACTTCAATCACTCATAACCCTTTAGGTTTTTGCAAAATTTATATTGGAGGCTGAATTTTCATAATTAAAGATTGTTGAAGGATGGGAGGGCTTTTTTATCGGACATCATTGCAAAATTCATGCTTATTTATAAAACCTCATGCAGAAAATAAACACTAGGATGAAAACTGAATGGTCTGTTTACAACAAATACCTTTATTTTGTAATGAAATCCCTCCTTTATTTGGAAAATTACCAAAAATACAGTATTTGCACATGTTTTGTATTCAGGACGAGTGGTATTTATTGAACTGAATGTTATCTATTATCTATTTATCTGCCTCACCTCAACTGGAAATGTTTCAGTATATATGGACCTGGATCCTGTGTCATTTTTTCTTAAACAGATTATTCAGCTTAACATAATAATGAGGTCAGGCAAGAACAATAGAAGTTAATGCAATTTTGAAAAATTTATGTTTGCAACAAAATGAAAAATGTCTCCTGGAATTCTCTTAGCGTAAATCACTGAATAATTTCTCTTATGTTAATTGGTTCTTGATTTCAGGGATGCGACAGAGTTTTTCTGGAAGTGAAACAAGTACAGATTTATCAGTGTCTTCGCAGGAGAATTTAGCAACCTCTCAAAGACAAGAGCCACAAGGGGAGGAAACTCACACACAGCAGTCCTATCACCACTATGACCTTGGTAACTTGGATAGTGGTTACAGTATTCTCGCTCGTCTGGGTATGCCCACAACAGGAATGGATTACAAACAACAAAGTGCATCCTCTATTTTTGTGCCAGGAACCACTATTCATGGACCTCATTATGCCTCAGCACTAAATGCAGGCTATCGTATCGGTACTACCCCAAACGTGTCTTTTCAATCACCAGGAGGAAAAACTCACTCTAATGAAAGCTTACACTCACAAACTGATGGTAGACATGTACCAGTTTCAGAGTATGAACCAGTGTCTAATGTGTCTGTTTATAATAATAGCACACTTTATGCCAATTACCCAAGGTCTGAATATGGAGGCATGGAGTATACTCATTCAGGGCCTCTGGCATCTTCGTATTTCACTCACCTACCTCCTCCACCACAGTATGGTGCACAACATTACCATGAACTTTTGGATCGTTGTGAGATTAAACGATCATACGAAACAGTGGAAAAAACAGATTTGACTGGTTCTAGGTCTCAACCTGAACTTTCACAGTTTTCTCAGTCTCACAGTAAACCAGTCAAGTTGTTCTATTCCGGGTCAGATGATGGGTCTCAGCAATCAATAGAACAGAGGTAATCTGCTGGTGCCACCTATGTAACATTAAGGACTGTAAATTTAAATACTTTCATGTTTTTCACACCTTATATTGTTTTCTTCTTCAGCTCTACAAATTGATAAGTTAAAAAAATCACCATTCTCTCTAATTAAAACTGGCAGTATTTGAACAAGAATATAGTTTGCTATACTCACAACTAAAGGATAAAAAATATTAAAATTTTGAAGGATTGATGGTATATGTGATGTAAAGACAGGATAACAAATTACATGCTGTTCAGGGTTATTGATATTTTACTATTGATGTTGCATTTTTTAATACCATCATACTCTTATGAAACACATTTTGTACAGATTCAACATTCTGGCTAGTTTTGTAAGTTTTAGCTACATTGGTTGATTATTAAATTGGTAAATTTTCGTTATTATTATTATTGATCTTTTTGTCTGTTTCAACAGTGGTTCACAAATGGAGAACCACATGGTGGATCTTGACCAGATTGCTGCCCAGGCAACAAGGATGGTGGAGATGCTGTCCGAGGAAAACAAGGGGTTACGAGAAAAATTAAATGCCTATGACAAGAAAGTTTCAAAGTTGCAAAAGGTTTGTTACAGAATTACCAAAGATAATTTTGTTTAAAAAACATTTCAAGATGAATGGAATATTTGCATATTTTACACAAAGAAATGTTGAAATTCTTATATGCATTCAAATTACTTATTTTAGTTTCTAAGACATTGCTACTGCCATAAGCACAGTGCTTGTTTTTGATTAGGGTTTTGAGTCAATCAAACCTTTGCTGTTTTGACACATTCTTTATACATATGAAAGAATGGTAATTGATCACTTTGAAAATATGTACTCGCTCACATAGAGCTACATAATTGAACTTGCCATGACTAACATCTAAATCATTAAGACATAGTACAAGTTTGTGTTTTGCATTATTCACAAACTACCTCATGGAACTTTAAAAAATAAACATATTTTTATATAGAATTTCATGTGTGTGACTCAGGAATATTTAATATGTGATGGTGCTAAAAGAGCATGATTTGTTTTTAAATGTATGTTACAGATTGAGTTCTAATAAATGTTCAGAGAATTTCTTAATGTTGATTTCTGAGTTCATGTATCTAAATATTTTGTTAAGCCACAGAAAATACAAGTCTAAAGAAATATTTGTCAAAAGCTTTTATTTCAAAGTCCATTTCGGAGAAAGAATGTATAAATGAAATAGAATTTCAGTTGCGTAAATGAAGCTTCTTCATGAAACATTGTTCTAGGGAGTGAAAAAGTGAACCATGGTTAAAACTTAGGTAATTTTTCAGAGATATGTCCAATCACATCAACATCTTGATAGTGAATTAAAACAGAGTATTTAATTATTTGAAATCATTTTATAATTATTAATCATGAACCAGAAATTAAAATAGAACAGAAAATGAGCAGTGATTATGAATCAGTATTTATGACTTTAATGGGATCTGTAACCATTTTAATGGGACCTGTATCCATTCTTGTATCATAAGGGTGTTGGTTGTAAACAAAGGGGCTTTTTAATGAGGGACTAATTTCTGTTTTTGTCTGCAGTTTGAGATGGAAATACAGAAGGTTCACGAAGCTTACGAGTCTTTGGTTAAATCCTCACAAAAGAGGGAGATGCTTGAGGCCTTGATGAAGAGGAAGTTAGAAGAAGAACTTAAAAAATTGCAGCAACAGAACACAGAATTGAAGGGTATGGTATATTTACCTTAATTCTTTTATTTTTATAAATTCAAAAACATGGTGGAATCAAGATCTTGGTAATGCTGACTTTAGAGGGATTTTATATTTATGATTCAAATTACATTTATAAATAATAAAAGTGAAAACCATATTTTAATTTTTTAAAGAGAAACTTTGTCACTCTAATTTTAACACCAATTTTCAAGTGTAATTTTTCTTATTTTCTTTCAGAACAAATTGAGAGTTTCGGAATTTCGCTGGATGGCATTAGCAAGGTATGAATTTTATTCTTACTGAAATAAGAAACAAAAACATTTTTAACTCAAATTTTTGTTAGGTGTGATGAGTGCTGTGTCCATCATGCAACATCTGTTACCCACCACGTGGCTGTCAACAACTGTTACCCACCACATGTCTGTCAACAACTGCTGTTTTCAATTTCTAAAATACCACTGCTGACAATTTAAACTATCTTTGGAAGAGAGCTGTCAGGCAGGAACAACTTTCAATTTGTACCGATGATGGCAATTTGCTGTTAAAAATGACCACTATTACTAAGGAACATAAAAACCTTTAAATGACTCACCAAATCCACTAAAAACAGTTTGAAGTTTGACCAAATTGGAGTCATAGTATTATGGCAAAGAGTGCTTACAGTTTGAATAAAGTAATGCATATATGCTATCAATAATGGCCACCATTTCTAAAAGTTCAAAACTGTTTTAAACAACTTTCACTTTTAAAAAAAAAAAGAGTTCCAAGAAAATATAGTCAACGGAACGAATCCTGGCATTAAAGACCTTTTGGCATTGAAAAGATGGTGCCGATCTGTCACTTAAAAACTTGTGATATTGGACAGATGATACTCATCTGCCATCAAATTTGATGATGATACATGCCATTTTGCATTCAACAACATCAAACATTAATTTTCCTATTGACCAAGATTTCCCCATTGTATCTTTGCTTGATGTTGGCAAGAATACAGAGACAATGGCGGTCATACATATGCAGATATTGAGTTGTTTTAACAAAATTGGGCTTTACATTGAAGACTTAGGGTATATGCTAGTAAAAGACTAATAATTTTATATAGCAGTTTTGTGTTTTAAGGGTGGAAAAATAATTTTGGTACAAAAATGTTTGAATTTGGGAAACTCATTTTATAGTACACATAAGCATAATTAGAGTTTTGAAATGTTTGGTTTCCATGACAATTAGTATATAACAAAACGTAGAGATATCCTGTTAATTGTTATATTGTCAGATTTTCATTGTCTAGTTATATA